>CAIGQQ010030612.1:7592352-7616398 GCA_903798035.1 Danio albolineatus
ATCCATCCATCCATCCATCCATCCATCCATCCATCCATCCATCCATCTATCTATCAAGCACCTTTCAAAGATCACTCTATATAATCAATAAATGCTCTTTGTTCCTGGATCAGAAAAGGAGAAGAAAAGCTTTCCTACTTTTTAGGGGCTTTTTGGTATCACCACACGAGGGCGCTGTAGCACACATTCACAGACCTCATCCCGTGACTTGAATTCCGATAACGCACCACAGGAATTAGTGAAAATGAGATTCACAGGGCCTACAACTAAAGGAAACGCCTTTGGAGTTAAACACATACTCATTAATTAAATATTTTGGAGTTTTTACATTTATTATAATCATTTCTTCAATCAATATGTAAATAACATATTTGTATATATGTGTGTAATGTGCATATATATTCTATATGTTGGCTTATACATAATATTATACATGTATACATTAATGAATCCATTAAAGTGCTACCAAACCAAATGAGACTGGAATGTGATCTCGGTACTTTTCCTATTCCTATTATTCACATTAAAGTATTTTTAGCAAAGACAATGTGCAAAAATAAATACATATTATTATTATTATTATTATTATTATTATTATTATTATTATTATTATTATTATTATTAATATTATTTACATTTTTAGCATAACATGTTAAGCAGTTAGTTTTGGCTAAAAGACTATAAATATACAAAATATTTAAAGCCTCCCACAATATTCCTTTTTTTGTTGTTAGTTTATGCCTTTGTTACAATCATAGCCTGTAAATCATAGACAATATAACAAATCTGCGTTTTTAAAAAATGGATTTATTGATTTTATTAGCATGGTTACTACATTTAATGTGATAAATTACGTATTCCACAACTATATTCTAATTGTTGAGTAAACTGAAAATACATTTTAATATAAAACATATATGGTTGTATAAAATGTATGAATTTATATAGTTAATATATCAGAAAATAATCGTTTCTAGATTATATATTTACAGAGCAGTAGTAATGGTTGACAAGTTTAAGGTTAAGTAAATGATTTTTTTGTCGCGGACATGACCAAATAAGGCACAGGGCGTGGTTTATTGTTTGACGTCAACAATACAACTGAAGCGGGTCCCGCCCTCCTGTTCGGATGATATATGTCTTGCGTGGACAAGCAGGAACTCATCGTCTGAAGCCGGCTGAAAGCGGTTTATTGCGAGGTTTTCATTTATTCGACAACTTGAAACAACTAGAGGTGTCTTGTTTGTGGTCTTAATCTTTGGATTTGTTTTATTTATTCGACGTTAGTGCTTAAGAAAAAGCAAGAGAATTTACGGTGTCTTAACCCGCGCGCGCGGAAAGCCTCTCCGGGAAGTTGACTGGGCGGGCTACTCTGTCAAAAATATCTAAACGGCATTTATCGACAAATTTCTTTGAGTGGTAAGTATTATTTAATTTTATCATTATCATAATTTGTATTGAGGGATATTTATCGTACTTTCTCGTCGACATTTGAATCATTGAGAGCGGTTGGAATGAGCGCGAGCTCGTGGCTTTGTCAGCTGACTCGCCGCGGTCGAACCTGCAAAATATACACAAGACTTGTTACTATTAGTTAATTACACATTGCCAGTGATATATCCTGTTTTATATGTAATAGTTTTCGTTCTTGGTTATTTTTTGTGTTTTTAACAAAGTACTAAAGATTTTCACGTCATTTAGCTGTTAGCGGGTGTCAATGAATGACGACACGTGTAGTCCGGAGCCGGTGTGAGTATAAACCAAGAATATCATATTGTGAACCTGTAAAAGCTTTATGAAATTTCTCTGTTTGAGGTGTGCAATTTTTGATTTTTCATATTGAAAGCATCCAGTCGTTAACTGTTTAAAATGGTGGATTTTGAAAGGCTTGGTTCCTCAAGCTAACGTTAGCAAGGAAGTGCGTGTCTCGCGCGAGCGGGGAGAACTGGCTCAAACAGCCCTATAGTGACAGTCAACCGCATTTCATCATTTTTCTCTGCGTTTTCTTTGCCAATAAAGGCTGCATTGCAGGAATGTGCTGGAAAGCCACACGATGCGGCTGCGCTGGCAGCTTGATTTGAATACTGTTTGTTGTCACAGAGCTTAAAATATTTATCAAAGTGCCTTCTCGAGCTTGTAAAACAAAGTGACCAGGATTTATTTGATCTCACTGTTTTAGTCGTGTAACATTGGATGGCTTGTGTTGGCTTGATGCGTTTCGTCAAATGCCTATAATTTCACGCATAGGGAGTTACCATATGTTGTATAGATGCATTTTTTTAAGTTCATTGATCTTGTCCATTCATCTTGTCTGTTCTCGATGCGCCCCCTTTTGTAGTGAGTTTTCTAGAGACCTTCAGCTCCCCTCACTGGCAAATAAAGTACTGCTAATACTGTGCAATGGTAAACTTATGACCAAGTTCTGGCCCCTCTGCAGTGAAATTGTTACGTAACACGGGAACCTTCCCAATTTCTCCTCTCTTTTTTTTCAGGAATGAGCTACCATTCACCCATCGTGTCTGTTGCACAATGGATGTCCTCTGTGTCTGCTTAATTGTCCAAGCCAAAACAGCCCGTAACAGATCTAGCCTATTTAGGGGATAGCAATAGGCCCTCACTCCACCCTCTCCCTTTACGTTACACATCAGCTTAGAGCAGTGCAGATTCTCTCTCTAGTGTCTGGATTGCTTTGATTTTGCTGGTTTAGCAAAGGGCGAAGGTAGGTCTGAGGCAGAAAACAGATTTAGAAACAATTGTACCTCAATTATCTGGGGATAAAATATCCAGTGTGCTGCTGCTGCTTGAATTATTTATACATTTTTGGTTCTCTTCCCTGTAAGATTGTGAAGTTATTTTTTTGCTTGAAATTTGAAAAACCATCTGTGCACAATGGTGTCAACAACTCTGGCCACGATAACGATTATGAGCACCCTCGTCGGGTATACTACAGGGCATCTGACAGACTATATGTGGCTCCTAATCGTAGGTTTCATCATAGCATTTGTTTTAGCCTTTTCAGTAGGTGCTAATGACGTTGCCAACTCGTTTGGTACGGCAGTAGGCTCAGGTGTAGTTACCCTTAGGCAGGCATGCGTTCTTGCTACTATCTTTGAGACGCTGGGCTCTGTGCTGCTTGGAGCCAAGGTCAGTGAGACCATCCGTAAAGGCATTATCGACGTGACCATGTACAACGGCTCTGAGCATGTGTTGATGGCCGGCTCAGTCAGCGCTATGTTTGGTGAGTAGCTTATGAAGCTCAATACTTGTGTATTATGTGGTAATACTATTTTTATTTGCAAAATGTATGGTTTCTTTTAAACTTGCAACTTTTTCTCCTGCATATTAGGCTCTGCTGTATGGCAGTTGGCTGCTTCTTTTCTCAAGCTTCCTATTTCTGGGACCCATTGCATCGTCGGAGCTACCATAGGATTTTCGCTGGTTGCTAAAGGTCAGCAGGGAGTCAAATGGCTGGAGCTTCTCAGAATTGGTGAGTCAGCTGCATTCAGAAGCACAATCCATTTGTCGTTGTACTCGCATGATTAAAACTGTTGTCAAGAAACATTTGTTTGTTTACTTATATTTTATTGTTCTTTGTTTCCTTACAGTTGCTTCATGGTTCCTCTCGCCTGTGCTTTCCGGCGTCATGTCTGCTGTCCTTTTCTACTTTGTTCGCATATTCATCTTGCAAAAGGTAAACAGCATCTAATTTTCAGTCTTATTAAAAAGGAGTGTAAAATTAAAGATTCTGCTGTTTTTATTGACATTTCTCCCATATGCAGGGGATGGAATGAGATGCAGCGTCTTGGAAAACACAATAGTACAGTCGATCTTAGAAAATGTTAAGAAGCACAAATCCTTCATAAGAAAATGCATAAACTAAAAGCTATGTGTATGTAATGTTAATGTATTTTTGAACTAGATGAGTAAATAGTATTGTTTGCAGTATTTGTTCAAAGTCTTGCAGTATAATTGTAATTTGAGAGATCGCATATTTTGAAAACGTTTTAAATCCCTTACACTTGTAAACATAACATGCCATCTTTTGTTTTGTTTTGTTTTTATTTTCAGTGCATTCTTATTGATATGTATTCAACCTTTCCATCTGTGAGACGGTGCTCTGTGTCAGTGTTGATATTTATAGATAAACAAAGTAGTGTGAAAACAATTGAAAGTTATTGTGCTTAGGTTGAACGCATAGTCAAGTTACAGTGTACAGACTGTGCTGATGACAAAATATGTCACGTGTACTGTACACATGCCCAAGTGTATGCATAAACTCTGAACTATGCTTGGACTTAATACTCTTTACTTTGTTGTTTTGCAGAAGGATCCAGTACCCAATGGTCTGAGGGCCCTGCCGTTTTTCTACGCTGTTACAATGGGAATCAACCTGTTCTCCATCATGTTTACTGGAGCGCCGAGTGAGTATTGCTCTATTTTTTCCTTTTCCTCATTAACATCCTAACCAGATGCCCAGACTCTGCCAGACTGTTTTTACAGTGCTTAAGGCAAAGCAGAATTTAACCAGAGGGCTCTGGAGAACTCAGTGGAGCACTCATGACAAGGACATGTGGTGCCTGTATTCATGACCTCAGTCAGTGTTTTTTCCTTCTCCATCATAGGAGAGAAAAAACAGTGGAATAAAGAATTCACGCCCATCAAATGAGCCGTCTCACTCAGTAGAGAGAGCACAATGTTTTTTTTTTTTTTCTCGAGTGCCATTAGATGTTGAGCTCTAAATACTTTTACATTTTGAGTTTGAAATCCAATTAAATGAGCAATTTTTGCTCCTTTTGTTTTCTTTTACCCACAGGGCTCAGCAATTCAAGAAGTCAACTGGCCTGGGCCATTAAATGAAGGCTACAGGCCAGAGTATGATGCGATATGTCCCCTTGGAGTGTGTACACGTATGCACTTCCAGGCGGGTGCTCTTTAAGTAGTCACAGCAAGGTGCAGCATACACACACACACGTAGCATCACACAGATGTCTCAGATGTCTAGTTTTAAAGAATATCAGTAGTCTGCTTTTTCATTAAAGTTTGTAAGTTTAGTAGTCAAATATTAGAATAACATACATTTTAAATGTTACAAAACTTCAAACATAAAGCTAAATGTTCAGTCCTTTCAAAATTATGCATAGTGCTTTAACACAGTCAGCGCAGTTTTTATTGTTCACAGTTTTAGTCTCAAAATGAAAATACACTTCAGGACTGTGGGTCGATTAGAATGAGCTGACACGCATGCCTTAAGAACGCACTAGAACATGTATCTTATAGTCTCAGTCAATTCAGGTCGACATAGTTGGCCATAACAGAGCCATCTTAACATGGGCTTATCCTGATCTTTGGCCACACTTAGTGACATCGTCATGTCATCTGCTGTTGGATTAGCTTTAAAGGCACCAGACACCGTCTCTCCATTCCTCCTACTCTCAACCTGTTTAAGGCAGTTCACTCAGGTTCAGTTTATCCAGAGCATCTCCCAAGACAGGACAGGACAATACCAGCACTCGCCTGGGGGTTGAGGCATGCGGCATGTCATGAATTGTTGATCGACCTCCCTTGTGCTCAGAAGGGAGATGAACACGGGCACACATACCCTATAAAAATTAAGGCAGTATGTGACTGGGTGGAGTTTCCTTGAAGTGGTATGTTTGCGCTGGTACTTGGAACTCCCTGTTCTTCTGGTTTTATTAGAGCTGTTTATGCAGTATGAGGACAGCAACGCACATACCATCTCTCATACTGTAATAACTGTCAATTCAATGTAGCTTCAGAAGTTCATTTTTAATACACCCCTTTTCCCCAAGTATGGAGTCTCAACACTATTTTATCATGTGGCATAAGCCACCCCTATCCTCAACTTAGCACACAGACATACAGTCATTCAGCAAACACAGTGCCTGGAAAGTTCTGGCCCATGCAAAATACAAATGACACACAAATGCTGCTTCTGTTTTTAATGCCAGCAGCACTCAGCATCTGAGGCCTGTCTGTTCCAGTTTCTACTAGTTTTCAAAATTATGCTCTTAAAAAAAACTACTTTCACACAGACATTTGCCCTATTTTTACAGTTTAGAGAAGCCATTTCTAAGTCAGAGCTAGTGAAAGTCGTGCATTAAGGACACAGGACTTTAGTGATTCTTATGTAGTTGGAGGTTGGAGGAGCAAAGTGCAAGTTTCTGTGTCCATTTGTTATTTAAACTCTGATAGTGTATCCAGAGTCATTTATTTAAAATTTCAGGAAGTGTCGATGCCTTGCATTTTAAAATCTGTAAAGTCTTGTGTATTCTGGACTTAATTTGTATTACTCGTATTCTTAATTTAAGAAAAAGGGCCATGATTGGTTACACCCTCCGCCCCCAAGTACTTTAGTGCTTGTTTTCCGGTCTGCTTCCCTTTTAGAAAACAGACAGTGGGGTGTTTTGGTTGCCCTGGGGATATAAAGCAAACATTGAAGGCAGCAGTAACAGACTTTGTGGATTTGAAATGGAACGTTTTATATTTGACCAGACTTATTCAGCAAGACTGAAAACCGTTAACAGTGTCATGTTTGTTTGAAGTGTCAGATTTATTTGTGGCATGGGTCAAAAACTGTCTCTCAACAGACGTCAAACACAGCTACAACAGCACAGCTTCATGAAGCCATGAATGCTTTCATGAAGTTAATTGTCAAAAATGCTCGGAAGTCTAGAAACAGACATGTGGCAGTCAAATACCACAAATGGGATAATGGCATATGCACCAGTGTCCAGCCCATATTGTCTCGTAAACCATCATCATCCCGTCAACAGGATGAGGTATGGTACTAGAACGTGTCTGGAAAAACAACCCTTGTTATTGTGTAATAAAGACCATGGGATAGCACATTTTATTGTGAGGTCGTGAGCCGGAAATGAATCCACTTCCATTCATTCATCCCACTGCGTATTTGAGGTCTGGCTGCTCCCCTTTTGTGGAGGAGGAGTGTTTGTCAAATTACGTCTATGTGAGCATGAATGCATTCCCAGCCAAACCCACATGCCCAGGGCTGCTTTTTTGCACACGCTGAGCAGATAGCCTTGGTTGATCATTTGGTCGTATCGAATAATTTTTTTTCACATTTTATTCTTCTTTAACCTTCACTGATCTTTAACCTTTTGAATTTTTTTTACATTTATTTGGCTGTTTGGAAAGTTTAGATTTACCTTAGTGCCCTATTCAAAGTGTGTGGTGCTCTTCCTTGAATCCTGTTTGCTGAGAATGAACTTCAGTTGCATAACCAGAGCACACAGCAGCACGGCATGCCCTGCAGCGTCCTGCAGTAGTACGTGCATGTGGCAAAGCACTGAAGTCTATGCCCCACTGTTCCCTGCCCTCTTATCTCTTCTCTCTCTTTCTGTTTATTTTTCACATCTCTGCTTGACCAAATCTGTATTTTTGTTTAACTAGAGGACTGTCTTGTTCTGAATTTTTCCAATATGTCACCTCTCCTTTTTTTTTTTTTTTTTGGTCAAATGAACTTTTGACATTTCATTGTTTGTGGCTTTGGATCTCGTGGGGAATTTGTAAATGGCTGACTTGCTCAGCCAGCAGTATTTCTTGAGAATGCACAACGCGTTTTCACCACCGCAGTCTTGGCTCAGATTTAACCTTTCTGCAGGAGTGGTCACATTTTTTTCCCCCCACTTGTTCTTGCAAAGAGGTGGGGGTGATATCTTGCCGCAATAGCCTTTTAAGGCACCCACACTTGCTGACCATATGGTATGGTGGCCTTGTGGGCTCTCGTGTCACTGCAACATTTTGCTGTTTGCACTCGCTTCTCACCTGAGGTGTTATGTAAGAAGACAGGCCTTGTGCTTGTGTTCTGAGTGTACCAGGATATTTGACACTTGCAGAGCTTGTTTTGGTTTGTGTTACTGTGATTCCTGAACTAGTATAGCAACTTATGTTTTTCTCACAATAGTCTTTTATTTAAGAAGCGAAAAGGAAAAATGAGTAACTGACCAAGAAGTCCTATTGTCTGAATGTTTTTCCTCTGAAAGATTGTGCAAACAACTTTTTAAGTGAATCAACTTATTTCTAAATGTTCAACCCCTTTGCCATTACTAACAACTAGGACTCCACTATGTCCCCTTCCATTCCCTAATGCTGATTGTGTTGATGGTAGCACATGCTGCCTGTTGTCTCAAAAGCACCTTTCCTTTCTTCTCCTCTCCCTCGACACCCCCTTGGTGCCTTGTTCTCTCTGAATGATGGGAATGCAGTGCTGGGCTTTGATAAGCTGCCCTGGTGGGGAGTGCTACTCATTTCCATCGGCTTTGGCATCATGACCGCCCTCATCGTTTGGTTTGCTGTTTGCCCACGGCTCAAGAAGAAGATCGAATGTAAGTATTCATTTTTTATAACTGTTTATTCTAATGATAATCATAAAATCAATGTATTAGTCACAATAGAACAATGTCATATCTGGTTTCTCAATGTTGTCTTCCAGTGTACATTAGTAGTGTAACCATTGCCAAGTAGACCGTTGAAAGTGATTAATAAGTGAGGTGCCTCAAAGGTTTGTGTTAGACAAGTTACAGATTTTTTTTCTTGCATTCAATTTCAATTCATCAAATTTTTTGTTATTGTTTTTTTACATTTTATTTATTAATTATTATTATTATTATTATTATTATTATATGTACACACTTCTAAATGGCACTTTATCAAGCCCTATAAAAGTCTGGGCAGCAATCTGTGGACATGCAAGATTTATTAGCCCTAGGCCAAGCACCAGGTGTTAGTGGGGATAATTCCCTACAGATTAAAGATGCTGACAGTGGACGGCAGTTTTATTCAGTCCTTTTAAAAAGAGTATATTGTGTAAGTGAATGTTCTATTCTGACAAGTCTGTGTGGGCTTCTTTTCATTGTGTAAACTGTTATTTTTCTTGTATCCTTGCACATACCATGCAAAGGTACTTGAATCTTTTTAAGTAGTGTAGTCTCCAAGCAGTTATGATTATTTGAATATGGTATAGATATTACAATAATATACATCATTACATATGTTCTAACATTTTTACCTTGCTCTTCTGCAGTGTAATACATTGCTTTAAATTTTGCTTTAAGAAACAATTACCTGTTCCTGAAATACACGTCAAAACATAAAACTTGCCTTTGAAATTTTAGAAATGATAACCCAAGGATTTCATGTAATAACTAAAATGATAAAATACAACACTAATCTCAGGTGTGGCTCACAGCACATTTTTTATAGTATGCAAATGTTTTGTAATCCTTAAATCACATGACCGTCACGATCATGCAAAACATTTCTGTGCCAGCTACTTTTTCCAGAAAAACCAGTCTTGAATGATTGTTTTTGATATCTATAGTTTTAAAGACAAAGCAAGTGGTCTAGTGGTGTCATCTAGAGCTTTACAGTCTTGCTGACAGTCTATTTAGGTCATAGTGATCCACTAATTAGTCTTTGGCTGGTGAACTGGAATAGCCATGGTCCAGCTGAGGTATTGACGGGGAAGTAGCTGTCTCATTGGGTTATGGTGTAAAGCTACATTTTGATGTGGATTTTGACACTAAAATAGATTGCATGTGCTTTGACACCTATGAGCAGATCAGCGGACGATGGACTGGGTTATGTCACTCTTGTCCTTGGAAATGTAGAGTTATAGTGACCATTTGAGCAAACAGATAGTTTTAAAGGTTATACAATCAAGTACTCGTGATGTCAGTTCACATGGTCAGTGAGTGAAGAGCTTATCAGCCTTTGTATTTACCACCAGGAGCTTGAAGAGAAACTGTAAAAAAAATCTGATAATAAAGAATAAACTTTGATTTAATAAGTTATTAGTAAGTGATAATATAGATGATGCTTATACAGTCGTAAATTGTTTAAAGGGGTCAAATATTGTTAGTTAGCCATTAAATGTAATAAAGATTTAAACAATGTTATTGTAAAATATATTCTAATTTTTGATTTAGTACAACTTGTAATCTTTTTTTCTTGATCCACCTCAAACATTGACTACTATACAAATGTAAATGTGTATCTAAATAAAAATTATGTTTTTATGTATTCAATTTTTAGTTTAATATATAATTACACTCCAGTATTTATTTTTTACTGCATACATTCACTCGTTCACTTTATGTAAGAAAATAAATAATACTTTGAGATTTTTGTTGAATTGCTAGAAAGCTTGGGGTTGAGCATCATTTATAATTGATCTTGTTTTGATGTACAGGTGAAATCAAGTCTTCCAGTCCCTCTGAGAGTCCTTTAATGGAGAAGAGGGAGCTGCATGAAGCTCACAGTCCCATCCTGAAACCTGTCCCTGAGGAATCCAGTGTCCTGTCCTCAAGCACCCCCTCAGCTCCTCCTCTTCCTCCTCCTGAGGAGCGCAGGGTCACCTTTGACATTGGCGATTCAGATGACGCAGATCAAAAGGACTGCAAGGAGTCAGAGATGGGCAGTGGTATGTCTGTTGGGCATCATTCCTCAAATGCCAGTCATGACATACTGTTTTGGTCTAAGATCTATCTCGTAACTTAATTCTGTGTTCTGCAGCTCCAAAGACAGCTCATGTTCATTTCACCACCGGCCCCGCTCACATTCCCAGCAACGGATACTCTCAATACCACACGGTTCACAAGGACTCCGGCCTCTACAAGGACCTGCTGCACAAACTCCATCTGGCAAAAGTGGGAGACTGCATGGGGGAAGGTGGCGACCGGCCTATCCGTCGCAACAACAGCTACACCTCCTACACCATGGCCATAATTGGCATGCACGGAGACTTCAAGCCCAAAGAGTCTGAGTTCCGCGCTTCAGAAGATGGAGACAAGGAAAAGGCTGGCAGCCAGGAGAGGAAGCGCATCCGCATGGACAGCTACACCAGTTACTGTAACGCTGTGGCGGAGAACGGTACCCCTGAAGGCCTCGGCGAGGGGGAGGTCACTTTGGAGATGGTTGACGATGATGCCGGGAGCAGCCGTAGCTCATTGGAGGAGGACAGAACTGACGCTGATAAACCGGAGGTGTCCATGCTCTTCCAGTTCCTGCAAATTCTCACTGCCTGTTTTGGCTCGTTTGCTCATGGAGGAAATGATGTCAGGTAATGCAGGTGCACTGAAGTGCTTAAAAGGGTTTTACAAAAGCTTATTTGAGAATTTAATCTAAGCAATATACCAAATGGGATAAAATAGCATTTAAAAAATTTTTTTTTAATAATACTTTGCAAAGTATTAATGTGATTTAATTATAAACTCTATCAACCTGGTCTTGCCTTAAGCTTTAAGTAATTTGACATAATCTTTCCCTTTCAGTAATGCAATTGGTCCCCTGGTTGCTCTTTGGCTGGTCTATGAGAGTGGATCTGTTATATCGACTGCAGCGACTCCAATCTGGCTGCTGCTGTACGGAGGAGTGGGCATCTGTGTGGGCCTGTGGGTCTGGGGCCGTAGAGTCATCCAGACCATGGGCAAAGACCTGACCCCCATCACCCCGTCAAGGTATAAACACACACCCATGTTGCCACATCAGAAAGCACCTGCTGTACAGAACACAAACGTCCCGCATGGCAGACTTCCCTAAACAATACTTTGTTTAATTTCAGCGGTTTTAGCATCGAGCTCGCCTCAGCTGTCACTGTTGTGGTGGCTTCCAACATCGGTCTTCCAGTTTCCACTACTCACTGCAAGGTAAAAAAATAAATAAATACATGTATGCAAAACAAACTGATGCAAAGCAAGTCCTGGATGCAGTGTAATGGAATAAGATTGATATCTGCAGGATTTTGATGAGGGCGTGTGGTGTTTTCATTTTTTTAGGTCGGGTCTGTGGTGGCTGTAGGGTGGCTGCGCTCCAGGAAAGCTGTGGACTGGCGGCTGTTCAGAAACATCTTCATGGCCTGGTTTGTCACCGTGCCCATTTCTGGCCTTATCAGTGCTGCCATCATGGCCCTGTTCACCTACGTCATCCTGTGAGGCCTCGAAGGTTCGCTCTGCCTCCCTCTCCGCTCGCACAGAGCCTCCAACTGCAACCAGGATCCCAAGAGAGTTGGAGGGCACGTCTCCATCTTCCCTTCCCGTCTCTCTTCATCTTCCCCCTCCTGTCATCCTCGTGATGAGCGAGGGATGAAAAGGCCCCTTCGGAAAGAGCCTGCGATCCTTGGCTGTGTAATTCTTTTTAGCCTGTATTGATGATTTGTGTGTTTTGCACTAGATCACTTGCCATAGGCCTGGGAAGAATGTCTTCATATCTAGAATGGTTGCCATTTAAAATCCCTCTTGTACATATGTCAAATCCTTGCTTTTTTTTTGTTTTTATGTAATTATGTACAGAACTAAAAAGTTTTTTAAGGTAAAACAAAACAATTACAATGCAGTATTAGCCTTCATTTGACATTCATTTTCATCATACGAGTTTCTTAGAGAAGTGAAATTTTGGTGTGTTGAATCCGGGAAAGAGGAATTGACTTGTGTTTTTCTTCTGTACATTCAGTATGCATGAGTTTCACGCTGTTTGTCTTAAGCAGACTTGTAAACGGAGCCTTATAACACCCAAAATTTTAGGGGAGTCTTGTGAGGGTTGATTCGCAAAGGAAGTTGGTTCACATTTATGTTCCTTAATACAATTTCAGTGTCCTTTTCCAGATGTCTTTTGTTTTATTTTTAGTTCTTTTATAGTTTACACTACAAAACTAAACAGTCTACACACATTTAGAGTTCAGACGTTCTGTCGCCATTCATTCTTCAGTGGTTTACATAATATCTAACTTTGGTGTTTTGCGCCGCTGTTAATATTAGCTCTGCTTCAGCCAGCGTTTAATACCAACTATAGCGGACCAGCCTGCACTTTAGGAGATACAGTTAAACATCTCAGCAAGCACAGAATGTGCTGAACGCTCTGCTGTAGTTAATATGCTCTTGGCGGCTCTCTTACATGCAGCACGTCCCCAAATGTTTGCTGTTGACAATTGAACTCCATACGGTGGATTATGGCCCTTTGTTCTCCGTGTTACCACGGGTCACTGTTGTTGCATACAGATGAAGTGTTACTAGGACACCCAAACTCTAGTTTGACCAGTCCTACTACTGTGGCCAAAAGATCCTCCTTTTAGGGGTAAAAAAAAAAGTCCTAACTATCAGTTGAAGTAACATTACACGTTTTTCCTATTCAACGTTTGAAACCTGATACATTTTAGAACATCCCATGAGCCTCTTCTCTTTCAGAGTATTACAGTAAAGCTTTGCGGTGGCGCTTGACTTCAGTAAATTAAACTTTCATAAAGGTAGTGAAGTTTACTTGTGCTGGATTAGAGATCTTTGGCATTCCTGTAAAACTTGACGTATGATGAAGCTCATCTGCTCCAGCATTCACATAGACCTTCTGTAGTACTTCTGAGGAATGTAAATCAATACAAACACAGTATATGTATATATTTTACAGCAACATGAATGACTTGCCCTATTTATTTAGTAGGGGTGAGATGGTGGTGTTAAATGCTGGTTTGGATTGACTGTATAGCAGTAGCTCCATCAGCAGGTTTCTACAACCGTGTCTGAGTGGAGATGATCTGGTTATGATTTTAACACATTTAGACCTTACATAGTTGCTGTAGTTGCCTTAATATTTTTTTTATTATAATTTGTTTTGGTTACCAAAGAAAAGTAAAAGCGGATTGTTTTATTGTCCACTGGGCTTTGGGGATGAAAAAATAAAATGTCTTTTTGAGTATCACCTGTCTTTGCTTGTGTTTCATTCCACCATTGAGATGCATTATATTTCTTGTGTCATTTTAGATTGGTAATATTTTTGTTTGTTGTTTATGTATTTTCATTCTATACTTTTTGGCCACGTTAATTTAAAAGCTCTTTATTCATCCATTTTTAGCCATTAAAAAGGTCAATTGTTCATGATGTTTTGCTATTAAATGATGGATGCTCTGCAAAAGATTATCTTATTTTCCACTGCGATATATAAATGTCTTAAATACTTTAATGTTTGTCATTTTTTTAAACCCCGCTGGCCGATTTGTTTTTATTTAATCCAAAAATGTGATCAATTTCACAGAAAAATGACAGTTCTATAAATTTGCTTCTCAATGCATCTTCATGTAAGAGCCTTCTATTCAGACTTTTAGGTTTTGGAGGTTTATTTTGACATTAACAGAATTCCACCAGACATAACATGCATTTAGAAACAGAACATGATGAAAATATCCACATTTAAACCCCTAAAAATGTAATTCCCCGGCTTTTAAATATGGCGTAAAACAGCTCGCCCTCATCAGGCTGTGAAACATGGCATCTTTGGTCCTAAAATAAGCTGGGACAATGCAGATGATATAAATAAAAGCTTAAACGAGCACCCAAGGACAGTAGACGGCGCTGGCCTGGATAACCGGCCTACATCTGCTTTAACACACCACCTACATCTGCTGCTCTTCATGTTATTCCAGCCACCTGCAGGCTAGCATTTATACCAGCACCCAGCATTGCTTACAGCCTTCAAGAGTAAAAAGTGGCTTTTTGTGTGAAAGGTGCATGATACGCTGAGGTTGTCCAGGTGGTATATGGGTTAGAAACATGCTTCATAAAACAAGGCATTTAAGGTTTAAGGATATTACAGATTCCACACGGCCACCAATACTAATAATCTCTGCTGACATCAGAGTAGTCCTCTAGAAAGAAAAATAACACTGACATTAATTATATATAACATTGTAATAACGTTCAAATAAAACGTTATATATGTTTACTTCACACTTTTAAATCCAAAGTAACATTAGCGCAGTGGGTAGCACTGTCACCTCACAACAAGAAGGTTGCTTGTTCGAGCCTTGGCTGGTTCATTTGGCATTTCTGTGTGGAGTTTGCATGTACTCCTTGTGTTCCCGTGGGTTTCCTCCGGGTGCTCCGGTTTCCCAACAGTTCAAAGACATGCGCTATAGGTGAACTGGATAAGCTAAATTGTCTGTAGTGTATGTGTTTGAATGAGTGTGTATGTGTGTTTCGCAGTGATGGGTTGCATCTGGAAGGGCATCCACCGCGTAAAGCATATGCTGGATAAGTTGGCGGTTCATTCCGCTGTGGCGACCCCTGAAGAATAAAGTCGAAGGAAAATGACTGAACATTAGCTATAGGGGAGACGAGGGATAGTTGCAACATTTTTCCCACAGCTCTCTCACATCTTTGAGATCTTTTAAGCCAGTGTGTTCAACAGAGGGAGACACCTTGTACTATAGTTATATAAATTTGCTTCAAAACTAATTTAAAATGAGTTCGCTGGAGATAAATTTGAATAATTAGCAGAAATAAACTAGTTCGTACTTAAGGGTTGAAGCCTCCGGTCCTTGAAGGACATGAAATAGAGACAGCTGGATGTTTTAAATATTTCGGAACATTTATTGATAGTAAATTTACATTTGCTGGAAATGTAGTGTATTTTTAAAAAAGCAATGCAGAGATTAAATCTTATTACAAAATAAAGGTACGCGAGCTGACACTGGGATGGTACCTTTTCAAAAGGTACAAATTTGTACCCAAAAGGTCCATATTAATACCTCAAGAGTACATATTAGTACCTAAAAAGTACAAATGTGTTCCTCTTAAAATTTTTTAGGTACTAATATATATGTTTGAGGTACCAATATGAATTTTTTAAGTACAAATGTGTACCTTTTGAAAAGTGACAGCTCGTGTATCTTTATTTCTGAGAGTTTAGGAGGTTACAACAATTTGGTGGTCAAGTCAAGATATTCTGAGGATGGCATGCAAGAATTTGGTTGAAAGTGTTCATATGATTGCATGGTATGGACTGTTGCCAATTATTCATTCCTTCCTTCATTAATTTTCCTTCGGCTTAGTCCCTTTATTCATCAGGGGTCGCCACAGCAGAATGAACCGCCAGCTTAACTATTTTATGTTTTACACAGTGGATGCCCTTCCAGCTGCAACCCCCGTACTGAGAAACATCCATACACACTTATTCACACACATACACTACGGCCAATTTAGTTTACTCACCTACACCGCATGTCTTTGGACTGTGGGGGAAACCGGAGCACCCGGAGGAAACCCACACAGACACGGGGAGATTGCAAACTCCACATAGAAATGCCAACCACCCCAGCTGGGACCCAAACCAGCAACCTTCTTGCTGTGAAGCGACAGTGCTAACCATTGAGCCATCGTGCCGCCTTATAGTGGGAATCTTAAAATGAATATTTTCTAGACAAAATTTCACTAAATACACATACAAACATTATTTTTAGAGATTAAACGATAATCAAAATATCAAAAATCAAATATAATAGTTTGAAAACCTTGACCGAGACATTTTTGAGTATTTGTACAGCAATGTAAAATACAAGCATACACAAAAAAAATTAAAAGGGTTTCGCTATTTTGTTGACGACTTACACTGTAACTTTTACACAATTAACCTGATTATATACTTTTTATTCCACCAAAATGAGCACATTTATTATTTTTTCTGGCAGTTTACAATATTTTCTATACTGTGAAGTGATAAAAACATATTCCCAAAATCCTCTGAGTAAAAACCTGACCCTAACATGTCAAATGAAACAAGAAATCTGAACATGGCTTCATCCATATATCACATAATGTGTAAGGCAAAAACATACCTTACACGACTTTGATATAATAAATGAATATACTTACTTTCTTCGTCAGAGTCTGCTTCTAGACAAACAAAAGCATTGTTAGTGACACACTGTCGCCCTCGTGTGGCAATGAATGAATCTTTGAAGCGCCTCACTTACCGATAGATTCATCACTTCCTGTGTTCGCACCTACGTCAAAAACAAACATTGCGCAAGTGTTTTGTCACAAGTGGCTCAAATACAAGAACAATTTGTTTCCATTTAGTTATGAAAAAAATACATAGCTTTATAACTTCTCTGAAAGGTTTGATTTCAGCTTTTATTGTTACATTTAATTCCACACGAATAGCTACAAAACTAGAATCAGAATCAGAAAGAGCTTTATTGCCAGGTATGTTTACACATACGAGGAATTTGTTTCAGAGCTTCTACAGTGCAACAGAATTACAGAGACAGGACAAAAAACAGATAATAAATATATTCAAAAAATGGAAGTGTTAAATGCTAATATACAGATGGCGTATAAAGTGTATGTACAGGTGTACTATATACAACGTTATATGTGCAGCTGTTATGTGCAAATTGGCATGGAAGGTGTGTTGTTAAGTGTATGTGTGTAACAAGTGTATTTGTTATGTGCAACTAGCCTAACTTGTAAAGGAAATTCTGTAAATAGAGGTGTTTATTTCAACTCTTTAGTGCCTACGGGTATTAATTTTGTTTTGCCTGTATATGTTTTGATGTATCGACTCTCAAAGTGCTGGTATAGCTGACTTGCATTTCATGAATCAGCTACTGTATAACTAAAACTCTTCTTCAATCCTTCAGCATCACACTGTAAAAAATGTCCGTGATTTTAACAGTACAATTCTGTATAATCTACGGTGAAAATCTGTAGAATGATTAACAGCTCATTTCTGTACAAAATACGGAAAATAACTGTAAAAGATCAAACCTTTTTTTTTCGAGAAAGTAGGCAGAGCGTCTGAAATCTCACCATACACCCTCATTCACTAGTCCCTAAATTAGTCAATTAGTTTAGTCCACTATAGAAAGTGAATGACCACAAATGACTGAATTTAGATACTGATGAACAGCTGCTGTTAACAAGCTCAATCACTAAAGGAATAAGAAATTGAAGGAAGAAATAAAACTACACACACAGCCTCACACCAAACCAACTGAATTAAAACAGAGGATTAAACAACTCCATTAAATAACAGCATTGCCAGCTTCACTGATTACAGTTTGACTTCATTTCTGTCATATCTGCAAGAATATTTGATAATTAACAGAGGTTTATATTTTTTTATTGAGAATATTTCATTTGACCTCACCATCGTGGAGATCAGAAGCTGCTTTAGTTGTGATCTTGAACCTTTATCATTTATCTTAATGTTTTTCTGACTGTTATAACTGTGCTTCTGAAATTCAACGGTTATAGCAAAAAAAAAAAAGAAGTCAGGAGAAAAATAAATATCCCAAATGGTATTAATTGTTACAGGTGTAGTGCCAAGTATTTTGTAAGTTAGTTTATTAAAATATTGATAAATATTTTATCGTTGTTTGAGACGATACTGCAGCTTTACATCGAGGGTCTACAAACAATAAGAAAGGAAATAATAGAAATTAATTATCATGTCATGCACAAAACTTTGAAAACTCATGCAGCATGTTAAGACACACAGACATCAAGAATCAGGATATGAGCCTCAACCATGGTTGCTAAAAAGAAAAATCTGCATGATTCGTTCATGTCGCAATGCATGCTGGGTGCCAGCATAGTGCAAAACTCCCAGCATGCATTGCAGCATGAATAAATTATGCAGCTTTATGTTCTTAAAACTACTTTCTTTGCCTTTATTTTAATTTGTTTTAGGGGTGTAATATTTCAGTAAATTGTTTTGTATTGTTTTTGTATTTTATTTTGTCACCATTATTGAGATTCAAAGACTAATTGCTGATGTCTGTGTGTTTTTAAGTTCTGCCATAGTTCAAACTTTCTCATTATGAGTGGTGTATTTAGACCTGTTAAACCGTCATTGCTTTCTGAAGCTCCAGTGGTTTCATTAATGTATGCTATTGTTTTCTCACACACAACTAACAAGATGCTGAACGAGTTCACAAGCAGGCGAGAGTGGCTTTGATATCACAGTTAATATTATTAGACTTATTCTTATTTATTTTTTTTCTGGCCTTTCATGCTATAAAATAGTGTGATCAACACAACTAATTATAGCAACCAAATACAAACTAATGTTAAAATAAGAAGTTGAAGAGCCCAACTAAAGCAGACACTGACCTCCGTCATGGTGATTTCAAATAAACAACAAAAACTTAATTAAGAACTTTTTATTCATGACAAAAAAAGTGAAATGTCAGTAATAAGTGAAGCTCCTGATGTTTGTGATGTTGTTTAATAATCTCTGCTGAGATCTTGAGAAATAATTGTTTTATCGTGTAATTTGTTTTATTTTTATTAATTATTATTTTTATTTAGAGTTTAATTTTCAGTTGATTTCATCTTTGGCTTTGGCTGTGATTTGTGTTGTTTGGTCTTGTTTTTCTTTCCTTCAGTGATTCTGCTTATTAACAGTTGTTCATCAATAATTCTCAATCCTCCTTTAATTAGATACTCAATTATCTCATTAACGTCATCACTGCCTGAGTGTTCAACCCTCTGTAGTGAGGACATTAGGGAGCATTTTGCTCTGGGATTTGAGGGGTTAAATGTGTTCGATGAAAAATGCACAATGTGGAATGTATTTTTCACGGAAATATTCTGTAAATTGAATTTACGACCGTAAAATGTTAAAAACAGTAGATTACTGGCAACCACAGCTGCCGGTATTTTTCCGTAAAATCAAGAAAAAAACAGCAAAGTACTGTAAAACATTTTTTGTGTCACCATTGTGGAGGATAGTAGCGTCTGTGTGCAAGTCCAAGATGAACTCAGAGTATCTGATGTTATGCTGCATCTTCTTTTGCTTAAATGTAACTGTGGAGTTACTAATGCAGTAAAAATCTGTTTGATAATTGCAGTCTCACATGAATACATTAATGAATTTAATTAATTTTGTGCACTAAGCTACGTTTTTGTGAACTGAACATTGTATCAGTTCATGAAATACGGTTATTTTCCGTGATTTTAAACAGTTCTATAAAACTTCTGTATTTTTTACGGAAAAATCCTGGCAACCACAGCTGCCGGTATTTTTCCGTAAATTTTACGGATTTTTTTTAACAGTGCAGTTTAAACAAAGCTACACATACTTTAGGCATTAGAAGTTAAACATTGATGTGTCAAATAAATCAGAAAAGTATTATATTTTAATATTTTGTTACACTTTCAATGACAGATTTCTTTACCAGCACCAGTTCTGATCACAACTACCAAAAGTAGTTTTAAGGATTACCTAGTTTTAAGGATTACACATACATAAAAATGTGTTGTATTTATTAATTAATTAATTAATTCATTCATTTTCTTTTCGGCTTAGTCCCTTTATTAATCCGGGGTCGCCACAACGGAATGAACCACCAACTTATCCAGCATTTGTTTTATGCAGCGGATGCCCTTCCAGCTGCAACCCATCTCTGGGAAACATCCATACACACTCACTCACAAACACACACTATGGACAATTTAGCTTACCCAATTCACCTGTACCGCATGTCTTTGGACTGTTGGGGAAACCGGAGCACCCGGAGGAAACCCACGCAACCACGGGGAGAACATGCAAACTCCACACAGAAATGCCAAATGAACCAGCCGAGGCTCGAACCAGCGACCTTCTTGCTGTGAGGCAATCGTGCTACCCACTAGGCCACCGTGGCGCCCGTATTTATTAATATGAAATATTATTTAAGAACATTTTGGCATTTATTGAAAAAAAATGAATAAGCAAGTGAACATAAAATAAAACAGCTATATATAATTTAGTTTGATGTCTTAAAGCTTGACAATTATTTCAACTAATTATTTATTACTTAATTTATTACCTAATTATTTATAACTGCAAAATTAGAGGGAAATAAAGAGATGAATACTTTTAAGGTTATTTTCTTTACCTGTATTGTCTGTTTGTGCCCCCGTCTCACCATCTGTTTAGGTTATTCATAGAAAAGTTCATATTTGAAAAGAAACAGATATGTTGTTTAGCCTACTATTTAGCATATATTTCTATTTAAACATAGCTGGATTTCACAGGCTCTGTAATTGTGATCTGACAATCAATCAGTTTGATTCTAATGTAATTTATAATTAACAGTTTATAAACGTCATCTTACCATCATCTTCCTTCTCAAGCTCCTTTGATTCTATAAAAATCAGTTAATGAGCACATTATGAGTTTTTAATTTAATAAATAATACATTTTTAATAATGATCCTAAGCTTGAATTTCTTACCTTTTGAGTCTTCATCGTTTCTCTCCTCTGAAATATATAATGCTTTTATTACATGATATTTATTATAATATCTATCTATCTATCTATCTATCTATCTATCTATCTATCTATCTATCTATCTATCTATCTATCTATCTATCTATCTATCTATCTATCTATCTATCTATCTATCTATCCATCCATCCATCCATCCATCCATCCATCCATCCATCCATCCTTCCATCCATCCATCCATCCATCCATCTATCCATCTATCAACATTGTTTTTCTTTACCTGTATCTTCTGATCCTGCCTTTATTTCACCGTCTGTTAGGGTTATTCACAGAGTATAATAGTGTTAGATATAGTGTTAGTAAATACCCTCAAACACCACAGTCTGACTTCACGAATAGTTTTATTCACTTCATATTTACCTTTCCCGTGAGCAGCTGCATACTCATCTGAGGAAAGAGAGATGACATGAGTTTTGTCTGATTTGTCTGTCTCTGTCTATTTATTTATCTGTCTACCTGTTTGTCAATTTGCCTTTATGTACACTTAACGGCCACTTTATTAGGTACACCTATCCAATTGCTCATTAACACAAATTTCGAATCAGTCAATCACATGGAAGCAACTCAATGCATTTAGGCATGTAGACATGGTCAAGATGATCTGCTGCAGTTCAAACCGAGCATCAGAATGGGGAAGAAAGGTGATTTAAGTGACTTTGAATGTGGCATTGTTGTTGGTGCCAGACGAGCTGGTCTGAGTATTTCAGAAACTGCTGAACTGCTGGGATTTTTTTTACGCACAACCATCGCTAGGGTTTACAGAGAATGGTCCAAAAAAGAGAAAATATCCAGTGAGCGGCAGTTATGTGGGCGCAAATGCCTTGTTGATGCCAGAGGTCAGAGGAGAATGGCCAGACTGGTTTGAGCTATTTAGAAAGGTAACAGTAACTCAAATAACCACTCAATACAACTGAGGTATGCAGAAGAGCATCTCTGAACACATGACCACACGTCGACCCTTGAGGTGGATGGGCTACAGCAGCAGAAGACCACACCGGGTGCCACTCCTGTCAGCTAAGAACAGGACACCGAGCCTACAATTCGCACAGTATCACTACAATAGAAGATTGGAAAAACGTTGCCTGGTCTGATATGTCTCGATTTCTGCCGTCACAGTCAGACGGTAGGGTCACAATTTGGTGTCAACAACATGAAAGCAAAGATTCATCGTGCCTTTTATCAATGGTTCAGGCTAGAGATGGTGCTGTAATGGTGTGGGAGATATATTCTTGGCACACTTTGGGCCTATTAGTACCAGCTGAGCATCATGTAAACGCTTCAGCCTACCTGTGTATTGTTGCTGACCATGTCCATTCCTTTATGACCAGTGTACCCATCTTCTGATGGCTACTTCCAGCAGTATAACGTGCCATGTCACAAAGAGCAAATCATCTCAGACTGGTTTCTTGAACATGACAATGTACTCAAATGGCTTCCACAGTCACCAGATCTCAATCCAATAGAGCACCTTTGGGATGTGGTGGAACGGGAGATTCGCATCATGGATGTTCAGCCGACGAATCCGCAGCAACTGCGTGATGCTGTCATGTCAATATTGACTAAAAACTATGGAATATTTCCATTACCTTGTTGAATCTATGCCATAAAGGATTAAGGCAGTTCTGAAGGCAAAAGGGGGTCCAACACAGTACTACTAAGGTGTACATAATAAAGTGGCCGGTGAGTGTCAATAAATGTTTTTGTTTTTTACCTGTATCATTTGATACTGCCCCTGTTTCACCATCTGTTAGGATTACACAGGGATTATTAAAAGAAAAGTAAAAAAAAAACGTAAGAGCAAACAAATCATTTAACATCATTTAATTATAGCTCTAACAAACAACAATATTAGCAAAACCTTTCTTACCCATACGAGTCGTTTTTATGAGATCGTCTGTCAAATAAAAGCGAGTGTTATTAAATGGCCACAAACACCTCAGTCTGAGTTCACCAATAGGGTGGCTTTGTTCGCTTCGTGCTTACCTTCCGCGTGAGCAGCTGCATACTGCGACTTATCTGTGGAAATATTATATGACATGTGACGTTAGCCTCTGACAATCTGAGTACAAGTAATCAAGTAAAGTAGACACAAGAAGAGCTCCTCTGTGATTGTTCATGTCAGTATGATGAGTCATTTGAACGGAAATCGTCTGCCATGTTTACGCACCTGTCTGTGGTGTCGTGCTGTTCTCTGCATACTCTGAGGTCAGACAAAATCACGTTTGTGTTTACATGCAAATAGTACTTAAAATGTCAGTTGAGTGAAGGGAGCAGTTTTACCTCTCATTTCGGATGATTCATTTCTTTCATCAGATTCCAGAGACACTGAAATCACTACAAACACAGAAGGTGCATGTAATTTAGCCTACATTTCCCTAGGGTCTATACAGTTTTCACAACAGTGTACTTAACAGTGTATTATCACAGTACTTGACCATCTACATAACTCTATACTATTAATAAATTGCTATAAATTACGCATATTCACTACATTAAACTGATTTAAAACAGCTTATATGACTTAAAATATTATTTTAGCTCGTCACGACTTATTAATCTAATAATATTTTATAGTATGCACAGATCAGTCCAAAGCGAAGCAAATGGAAACATGCACAGTATCTAGGCTACATCAAATTGTACTGTCAATCAGCCAACAGCTAAATAAATGCATGCACATCAAATGAGCCAAATCTAATATGTTATAAATAATAAATAAATTTGTAATAAATCAAACTGTCACAACAAACAAGAGTATAATTCATTAATTCATTCATGCATTCATTTATTCTTTAAGTCATATGATAATGATGTTAAGGAAACAATTGTTATAATGACTTTAGACCAATCTAATAATGCATACATTTAAACACCAAAACAAATACATAGACTATAACCTAAATGATAATATATATTACTTATATTATATTATATTATATTATATTATATTATATTATATTATATT
>CAIGQQ010030612.1:7616408-7647030 GCA_903798035.1 Danio albolineatus
TTATATTATATTATATTATATTATATTATATTATATTATATTATATTGTTAGGTTTTACTCTGAGCTAGATTTATATACACAATATTAAACTGTTCATATTAACATAGATAAAATATAAATATATAAAATATGAAATGCATTATAATTTTAATTAATTCAAAGTATTAATATAAATTAATATTAATAGAAATATAATAAACAGCTTTTATTAAAAAACAAATCAATACAATGCAAAGGTATATTTGAAATTATATTGCTTTTAGCATGTATATATTCAATAAAAACTGTCAACACAGCAAATCAAAAAACATATTTCAGTGTACAAATGTTGTTATTTTGCAATCTTACCATTGTGGAAACCTGCCACTGCAACAAAGAGGATTATGGGAACACCCGTTCTCATCTTGTATGAAAGAGGTGGAAGCCGAACAAGTTGAAACAAGTGCTTAAGGCTTAAAGTCAGTGTGCGCATTGAATGGCACATTATCCAGCAACTCTTTTTATATATTAGTGGGCATCACATGCTCTGCAGAGACAGACCCGATCTCTGTTCACCTGCCAGCAGCTGAATGGCACAACACACACGACACACAGATGAGCCTTTATCTCAACGCTCAATGACCTGCATTGTCCATCTTTTATTGTGTTCAGCGGTGACTGGTGTAAGAATGGCATGGATGTTGGGTTTTGTGTTTGCCAATGTAAAAGGTCATTTCCGATTGGTGTTTGTTTGGCACATCACTGAAGGATATGACTGATGGTGCTCTGAGATCTGATGATGCCCCTGGGGTTGGCAAATGTGAATGTTGTGGTTTAGTTTTTAGTTTAAACACTTCTAAATTATAATATGACCAATTATAATATGACCAATGGCTATTTTATGGCAAGTCACTGCATGTAAAAAGGGTAAAAAATAAAGAAGTAATTGTTCACTATTTAAAACTTTGTAAAAACTTCTCCAGTTGACTGAATTCATGTGTAAATACAAGTGCAAACATTCTTGTATTACAGTGGTGGAAAGAGTACTGCAAAATCATACTCAAGTAAAAGTACCATTACTTGCCCAAAAATGTAGTGCAAGTAGAGTAAAAGTATCTGTAGTAAATATTACTCAATGTATGAGTAAAAAGTAGCCCTTTTAGAAGTACTCAAGAGTAGTGAGTAGTGAGTATTACACTGTAGAAAAGTTGATGCGTTTACAGAATGTTACGTCTACACATCCCTGCACAAACAACATGTAGTGTATTTAGGGATCTTCCAATTTTTGTTTGTTCCTTCCAACCTTCCATCATTCATTCGTTTGGTCCCTCCTTCCTTCGTTCACTCATTCATTCGTTCATATTTTTGTTCCTTCCTACATTAGGTCCTTTTTTTCATTCATTTGTTTGTACCCTCTTCCTTAGTTTGTTCAGTCCTTTTCTTGAATTCTTCCTTCATTGCTTTGGTCTTTCCTTCTTTCCTCCCTTCAATTGTTTGCTCATTCTTTCTTTCATATTTTTGTTCCTTACTTCATTAAGTCCTTTGTTCATTCGTTCGTTCATTCCTTCTTTCCTTCGTTAGTTTGTTCAGTCCTTCCTTGATTTCTTCATTTATTTGGTTCTTCAATCCTTCCTTCCATTCCTTGTTCGGTCCTTCCTTTCATTTGGCCCTTCCATCCATTCTTCATTCGTTCCATGTAGTGATTGTTTAAGGCTGTTTGGTGATTTCAGTCATCATACAGTCGACATCCATCATTTTCAGTGACATGCAGTCTATAAACAGTCTCTGGATCATTGCGTGTACAGATTTTGAACATCTTCTTGGACATTTTTAATGTTTCCAAAAAGTTTGCTGCATTTATAAAGCGCCCATGTCTTGAGGTTGTTCAGTATGATGTGATTTACTTTCTATGTCTGATTTAAATGGACGGGAATCACAGGACTGATCTTTCTACTTTAGACAATGACCATAGGCGAGAAATAAATAAAGTAGCAATGCAGGTTAAAGGAAAGTAGTGGATTAAAAGTACAGATACTGCACTAAACATGTACTCAAGGGAAAGCAAAAGTCCACATTTTAAAACTACTCAGTAAATTACAATTCCTGAGAAAAGCTACTCAATTACAGTAGTTTGAGTATTTGTAATTAGATACTTTACACCACTGATTACATGCTTTCTAAAATGTTATGGTTGAATATGCAAATGAAGAAATATATCAATAAATTATTTCAGAATAAAAACGCTGGACAAAAATATGAACACTGGATGAAAAGTCTTGTTAATTTTCTTTTTGACATATTGGAGTTTGAGAATTAATTTTTTATCACTGCATGGTTTAGAAAACACTGCAAACCACTATGAAAGAATAAAAGGGAAAAAGATTAAATCATTTTATATGCCCACAAGAAATCAAGTCACACAATGACATTTGCAAAGGCTTAAGTGTAGTCTGCATGTAAAATATACTGCTCGAAAAAATAAAGGGAACACTTAAACAACACAGTGTAAGTCCAAGTGCAAGTATATTTAGAAAAAATATAAGTAGTGTAGGTTTTGCAAACAAACAAACAAACAAACAAACAAACAAACAAACAAACAAACAAACAAACAAACAAACAAAAAAACTGTTACCTTTGTAAAAGCAGAAGAGGATTAAGTATTCGAAGGTCAATCATTTATTGCTAATTGTCAAATTTCATAATGACAGAAATACATTATTATAAAATGTTTTTTTTTCCAATAAAAAGTATTCATTTTTGCATATTTGTTTTGCATGTATTTTGTACAATTTGCTTTAAATTTCCAATGGTTAATATATAAATAAACAAATAAAATAAAATAATTTTTAGTTTAAAAACATATTACATGATGTATGATGCATTATCATGCATTATGTGTACACCCTTCATATTAAACTAAATAAAATGGAATAAGGGCTGAGATGGTGTCTCAGTGGTTAGCACTGTTGCCTCACAGCAAGAAGGTTGTATGTTCCACCCGTGTTGGTGTGGGTTTCCTCCAGGTACTTCAGTTTCCCCCGCAGTCCAGAGACATGCGGTATAGGTGAATTGAATAAACAAATTTGGCCGTAGTGTATGTGTAAATGAGTGTGTATGGATGTTTCCCTGTACTGGGTTGCAGCTAGAAGGGCATCTGCTGTGTAAAACATATGCTGGATAAGTTAATTCCGCTGTGGCGAGCCCTGATGAATTAAATGACTTAGCCAAAGGAAAATGAATGAATGAATGAATGAAATAGAATAAACCAACCAAAACAACAGTACTGCCTATCAAACAAGTTGCATGTAATTTAATTTAAAAATGATTAAAATCTAAATAAAATAAATATAAAATGTTTCAAAGTTTCATGTTCCGATCATGATGTTGAAGCTGTGCGCCCTTTGTAAAATAAACATATTTTTATTTATTTTCTAAAATAAATAAATAAATAAACTGAAATAAAATGCTAAATAAGGTAATAATTTCCCAGTGCAGGTTTGCGGCTGAAAGGGCAGCCGCTGCGTAAAACATATGCCGGAATAGTCGGTGGTTCATTTCACTGTGATGACCTCTGAAGTAGAGACTAAGACAAAGGAAAATTAATAAGTAAAATAATAAAAACAAGTAATACAACAAAACAACCTAAGTTTATAGTTATTACTCAGTGTGTAAAATTTGTTTAAAATTTCGTTGAGAATAAAATAATATGAAAATATTTTTATAAAGTGAATTTTAAATATCTCATTAAAAATATTTTTAAATAGTTTTTTACTAATTAAATTAACTAATAAAACAAAAGGTCTCGTATTTCAGCCATGATGCATTATGCCATGCTCAGTTAAATTTAATTGTAATTAAGCTAAGTTTTCGAATTGATAAATAAAGTAACCAGACACTACTTACTAAGCTCGAGCCTACATGCTTTTATTTTGACCATCGTCAACACGAGCTTTTATTTTGACAGCCTTCTTTGACCGTTACCGTCAGACGCACTACGCATGTCAACGGAAGTGGAAACCGGGCAGCGAGATGATCAATATTAAAACAAACCCGCCGTGCTTTAATAAAGCCGCATGTCTTCACGTGTAGAGCAACAGTGAGGCTCCGACAGACCGGGCGGCAGATGCCGGAGACCCTGCGTCTCTCCAGTGCTCCTGCGGTGGCTTTCTGTTCCTGAAGCGAGAGAGAGAGAGAGGACGAACACCGAGCAAGGTCAGTACTGCAAGCATGCAGCACACACTCCACTACTAAACCAGCCTTTTTAGTGTAGTTAGCCATGCAGTGTTTACTGATATGCCCTGGAAAGAAAATACAGCACACTTTATATTATACTCTGATAGAAGGAATGTTCTTTAGGATTTAATAATATTGCTTTGCTGGGTCTCTCTGGTTTGCTGGCTATATAGGCTGCATTTAAGGTACTGATTAGTTCTGATTAGGCGTCTAGAAAGGAATATAAAGTAAAGCTAACTTTGTCTATTTATGTGTGTATATGAATCATTCAACTGTTCTTTTGGACAGACCATAAATAATCTAATAAAGTAGACACTCAGTCTTAATATTAAATATACTTCACAAGGGACTTGTCTGAATCTTGTTTTATTATTAAGATTTGTACAATTTGTTTTTATTTAGTATTTTAAATGTTATTTGTTTTATCAACTGTATTACTAGCTGTTAATAGTTTAAATGACTTTTCCATTGTGTATTGTTGGTTTTGGTGTATTTGTATTGCATTTACTGTATATGTGTACATAGTTTTCATTAGTTTAACTACATTACATTGAACTGAGAATTTTATTTCAGTGTTAAGTTGTTCCTATTTAATGTACTTAAACCAATAAAAACTATAGACATACATTTAAAAATTAATAAAAAGAGATTTTAACTTTATGATATGACAGTTTTATTGCTGTAATACAGCAGAATATGTCTGACAGTGTTTGATTAGTTACTAAAAACACTTGTTACATGTCGAGCCAGTATAGCATACATTTTGTATAAGGAATTATTGAGATAGAGCCATTGAATTATTAGAAAGATTATGCACAGGTGAGGTGGTGATGGGGTCTTTACAGCAGGGGTTTTAATATATATATTTTTATAATTCAACTATAAAAGAAAAGTGCATTTTCGAATAATTCAATGGACCGAAGTCAGTTATTCCACTTAATTATTCCTCGGTCAATTATTATGGTTACCACACCTAAAGACACTGTTCAGATGTTGTGTTTCAAGACATTTGTCAGGTGTTTGTCCTCAAACAGCTCCTGTGTTTAGTAGTTTCTTATGCATCTCATTTAAAGCCCTCTGTTTGGTTTTGGTTTGACTTTTGATTGTTGTAGGCTGTGAAATAACAAATCATTCAGTGTTGTCGTATAGAACTGTAATGCTGTCAAAAACTGCCTGGAACTACTTTAGTTATTTACTTAGCTGTGCATTGAAAAGTAGCAACTTTTCTTAAAATGTTCATCAGCCTGTCAAAATTAAGCATTCAACAGTATAAATATACATTGTAGGGCTGCACAATTTATCGTTTCTGCATTGATATCGCAGTGTGTGCTGTTTTCAATAGTCACATCGCTAGATATGCAATGTTTAGTCTGAATTATAGTTGACCAGGAGCTACTAAACACAAACAATTTGTTAAGTCATTGCTATGTTTAACCATAATAGAGTGAAAGTTTATCATTTGCATTTTTTTTTTTTTACTGACTATTTCAAGAGAGTTTAAGACATTTGGGGTATAACAACAATTAATAGGATTTGATTATTCATACGAAAAAAAAAGTTTTTCTTAGACATTGTCTTGTTTCTGCTCCAAATACCAAAGTGTAAACAAGATTATTCTATTTCCTCCATTGGAAGATAATTTAGCTTGTTTTAAGGAAAAACTAAAAATGTTGTCTTAAAGTGAAATTGAAACAATATTTTTCACTTGATTTTGATCTTTGAAATAATTAGACTAGAAACGAGACAAAGCAAAGAAACATTTTTTTGCATTTTGTGATTATTTAATTAAATCACATTTTTAGATTATTTAATTTCCGTACCTGAATACTGTTAGACTCCACAGAAAAATGTCAAATAGAGCTAATCAAACTATCTTTTAAAATGATATTCATATCACAATACTTATCACAGAAAAAAAAATATTGCAATATTAGATCTGTCCAATATGTGCAACTTTAATACATTGGTTGACAAATGAACAGGGTCTCACGGTCATGAAAAACCTGGAAAAGTCATAGAAGTTTTGGAAAAACTGAAAAACCTACAAGGTTTTGGAAAAGTCATGGAAATTAATTAATCTGTATACTTAAATATAGGTTAGTTGTTTTTCTGTCCATGGCCAAACACATACTCTCACATACATTATTAGGGCTGTGTGAGCATTATCTGAATAAATTTTACATAGTTATAAAGATTAATTTAAACTAAATGTTGCATGTCCTTTGATATGCTGCAATAACTTTGAACATGCATTGTTTTTTTCTATTATTTACCACGCATACGTAGACATTACATGAAACATTAGATCATGAATATTTACTTGAAAGTCCTGGAAAAGTCATTGAATTTTAGTAGTAAAAATATGTATGAACCCTGAATGAAATTATGGAAATGACCCTTTCCCTGTGTCATTGTAAATGTAGTCTGTATAAAATGAAGCCAATGGTATTGGTTTTTTTTTTTTGTTTGTTGATGTGAAATGTCCATCTTTTCTAGAATGATAAGACTTCCCATTCTGCTTGCCCTCCTCTGGGTCTGCTCAGTGTTTTACGTGGGCATCTTTCTGTTTGTGGGAGGCTTTCTCCTGGTCCGGCTGGAGGTCAACAGAACGAGCACTTGTGCAGACATCTTGTCTCCAGGAGCTCAGCTAAAGGGTGATTTCTGCCTAAGCGAGCCACGCTTTCGCAGGGCAGTGGTGTTGATCATCGATGCTCTGAAGGCCGACTTTACCCGCTATGATCCGGAGAACGCGGCACCCAAACCCTTTGAAAACAAGCTGCCGGTGTTGGATGAGATGGCATCAACACATTCCTCTCATGCCAGGCTTTACACCTTTCGGGCCGATCCGCCCACCACTACCATGCAGAGGATTAAAGGCTTCACGACGGGCTCTCTGCCCACTTTCATTGATGTGGGGAACAACTTTGCATCCAATGCAATCCTGGAAGACAATCTAGTGCACCAGCTGGGCCAAGTGGGTGAGTAAAACTGAAACTGGTAGTGTTCTTTAGGTTATCCTGTCAAGAGATTATATTTTTCATAAAGAAAATGAGCAAGTTTTTCCCACATTATGAAATATCTATTATTATTGACTGAAGCTAAGCAGAGCTGTGCTTGGTCAGTACCTGGATGGGAGACCACATGGGAAAGCTAGGTTACAGCTGGAAGTGGTGTTAGTGAGACCAGCAGGGGGCGATCAACCTGCGGTCTGTGTGGGTCCCAATGCCCTAGTATATTTATGGGGACACTATACTGCTCAGTGAGCACTCAGTCTCATCTTTTGGATGAGAAGTTAAACTGAGCTCTTGACTCTCTGTTGTCATTAAAAAAATCTCAGGATGTTCTTCGAAAAAGAGTAGAGCTTTAATCCTGGCATCCTGTCCTCTGTTCATTATGGCCTCCTAACCATACCATATCATAATTAGCCTCATCACACAATGGTGTGCCCTCAGGTGCAATATGGTTGCCATCTCATCATCCAGGTGGATGCTGCACACTGGTGGTGGATGAGGAATTATTATTAATTACAGGGCTGGGCAATTAATTGATTATAACCTCTCAATGTTGATTTAAATTATTTTTTCAATCAAAATTTTCAGGTCAGTTATTTTAATTACTTTCCTTACTGCGTGTGCAATCACGTGACCCCGCTCTGTTTATACTTCTGCATCAAGCGTAAGCGTATGGTCCAACGCAGCCTTCATGCAGTCTGTACCCCTCACCGTGGCTGACGAAGACGCATACGCGCAGAAGTACAAATGCGTGTATAAAGTATAAATGTATAAAGGCATGCAGTTAAGGCTGATTTATACTTCTGCATCTACTTTGAAGCCACATCTGATCTCTAATCAAGCCTTACTTTGCATTACACTGATGATGATTGGAAGCTGCACCAGAGATGCTTTGAGATGGCATATTTTCCATTGCATTATAATTCTTATCTCCGTTAAAATATTTGTTTACGGAAGATGCAAGAAATGCAGTTATGTTATGATGTCATACCATAAAATATTATTTACAGTTATTTCATTTAGAAAAGATACTGCTTATTTTCTACTTTTAATATGAAAAACATTAAAAATATTTTACTTTGGTTAAAAATAAGTTATTTATTTTAACTTTTTTATAATAAAAAAAAAATTATGATGATTATTATTATTATACATTATTGGGCAAGAACTTGAATGTAGCCTTTGATGCCGACATGAAATTAAAACAAATAAGTATATGATAATTAAATACGTCTTAGCATTTCTGTAATGTGAAATGATAAAAAATAAACTGCTAAATAATTTATTTTGTGTTAGTATGAGTTACGTTGATCTTGACAATGTATGCTGGTTTTACAAATACAGAAAAGTGATATTAAAATTTAGAGCTTTTTACTCTTAAAAAAAAATAGACTAAACAAAAATAAGCTAAAACATACTTTTTTTACTTTCTTTAAAAAAGGTAAAAGTAACACATTTAGTTACATTTTAAAAATAAATAAATAAGTGACTCAAGATTGTAATGTTTAGCTTTTTCCTTAACACTGAAAAATAAAAATATAAAACAAATTATACTGTAGACAATAATGAGAGTTCAGCTTAACCATGACTAATCGTGTACAAAATAAAGGTTTATATTTACATAATATTTGTGTCTACTGTGTGTATTTATTTATATATAAATGCAGACACATGCATTGATTTAAAGTAATTAAATAGGTTACCAAAAGTTTGTTAAATAAAATTGCTGTTCTGTTGAACTTTAACGAAGACTCCAGAAAACACCACATTTTCCACAAAAATCATGTGATATTGAAGACTGGAGTAATTTAGGCCCACACAGTCTGCAGATTTCTGCAGATCTTTAGCCCATCATTGAATCTATTTATTTAAATATGTGTATATTTGTATTCACTCCATTTTGAATAATTGAATATTGAATAATATTATTGACTAATGTGAAAATGCTAATTTGATTATCTGTCTATCTGTTTGTCTATCTCTCTATCTATCTCTCTATCTATCTGTCTGTAAATAAATTTAATGAATCATGTTTAGATTGAGATACTAAATTGCTATTCTGCTGTTCTGTTTAATAATGGGTCCGTTTCCTCTTCTGTTTTATAGGCAAGAGAGTTGTTTTTATGGGGGACGATACATGGGTGAGTCTCTTCCCAAAGAAATTCCACAGATCTCTGCCCTTCCCCTCTTTTAATGTGAAGGACTTGCACACCGTTGACAATGGCATTCTCCAAAATATTTATCCTACCAGTAAGCAGTATAATTTAACCCATCAGTTGGTTGGTTTAAAATGTTGCTTTGTTTGTATTTAAAATAACCTTCAACCTCTCTTATGTTTACATGTAAACACAATGTCTAATCCAGCTTAACGCTAACTAGTCTATGGCTTAATGGTTTTGTTTTGCTCTCATCAGTGGAAGGGGAAGATTGGGATGTGCTGATTGCACATTTCCTGGGTGTAGATCACTGTGGGCACAGATTTGGCCCGGATCACCCTGCGATGGCTGAAAAACTCTCCCAGATGGATGGTGTTATCAGGTTAGCTGCAGCCTCATTCATCTTCCTACGTTCTGTCATGTTGTTAAGCTTTTAATACATTTTCTTGCATTATCTAATTGTTTTCCATCTGCTGCTGTCTCACTGCTGATGCCAGGTCAGTGATTAAGCGTCTGAAGAATGACACCCTGTTGGTGGTAATGGGAGATCATGGAATGACAGACACTGGAGATCATGGTGGAGAGAGCCAGAAAGAGACGGATGCTGCTCTGTTTCTCTACAGCTCCTCTCCTTTATTTCCAGCACCAGGCTCACAGGTAAAAAGAAAATCTGATCTCATTTGCTTGTATTTCTTTTTTCCCAACCAGTGGTGTGACTAGAAAAAAATAAACTTTTGCCACATACAAAACATGCTGTCGTCAACACTACTACAATTGTACAATTGTATGATTATAGCTTCAGATCTACCCTCAATAGTCTGGTCATTAATAGCAAAACTAATCGTCTATAGCAAATAATTTCAAATGGCCCAATAATGAACATACAGTGCATATGAAAATGTTTCATTTTTAAGAAACAGAATAAATAAATTTTCACCTTTCCCTAGTTTCTGTTTTCCATTTTCATTTCTCAAATAAGAAAATATCTCTTGAGAAAAAGTACCTTTTTTACACATGTATGAGGAGTTCATCATGTTTGTCTTTGCAGGTGGAACCTGAGGTAGTACCTCAGACTGACCTGGTGCCCACACTGGCATTACTGCTGGGAGTTCCCATTCCTTATAGTAGTGTGGGCCAGGTACTTCTGCCACTTTTTCCTCCGAATGGCTCCCGGGGTGCACCTACAGGTCTCAGCCAGGCTGAGGCGCTGTGGATTAACGTCAAACAGGTTAGGAATTTTTCTTAGCCAGTTTTTTTTTTAATGCTCTGTTATGTTTGTCTACATTATCTGTCTTATATTTCATGTTTGTTGTCTTTTTTATTACCTATTGCAAAGAGTTTCACTTAATCCTGTCTTTATATTTCTGTGAAGGTAAACCGCTTCTTGGAGACCTATTCTAACATGGCCAAAGACATCCCACCAGACAGTCTGTCTCAGCTGCGGGCTGACTTCTCAAACATTTCCTCCCAGTACTTGTCTGCTGTCCACAAGGGTCATCTCCCATCTCCTAAACTAGTCACCTCCATGCAGAACTATCTGACAGCTGTCAGGGAGACTTGTAGAGCCTCCTGGGCCCGATTCAACCCATTCAAAATGGCTGCTGGTATCTTAATCTTGGCGGTTTCCTGTGTGCTGTGCTACGCCCTTTCTGAGTTGTCTTATGTAGTCATTCAGGAAGGTTTGCTCAAGTTGCCCATTTTCTCAGGACTGGCAGTAGGACTAGTAGTAGCTGCAGGTCAGCTGTTTTTGCAAGGTTATTTGGAGTTCTCATGGTGTTTAGGAACTGCAGCACTTTCATCTGAGGTATTATTTCTGTGGAAGACACGTGGAGTTTCTCAAAAATGTAGGTGGTCACTTTCTGGCCTCCTCACGCCGGCACTGCTTGTGCTTTTCCTGCGCTGTGCCTCACTACTTTCGGACAGCTATGTCATCTATGAAGGCCACGTGGTTACTTTTTTGCTCTTCACATTGAGCATGTATATTCCACTCCGTCTTAACTGGGATGGACTCCTGGTGCCACTTCCTCCACCAGACACCCAGAAGCCACCAAGGCTGCTGCCAACAGCACTGCCATCATCTGTGGTTAGACGAGAAGCTACTGTATTGTTGGTGTGGTTGGGAGTGCTGTTGGGGTCGCTATATCTATCCCTTTCCTTCCACAACTGCCGAGAGGAGCAGGGAACCTGCCAGCCCTCATCTTTCCTCTCCCCGCTCTCACGTGTACAGGACAGCCAGCTGCGCAACCTACACTATGTCCTCTCTGTATTCTCACTGGCCACATGGGGGTACCTTTTACACCGTTGGCTGAGACACTATGGGAACCTAAACTGTTCTAGTTTGACTGTATTTACAGCCTGCTTTCTCATACCGCTGGCTTGTGTTTGCATTGGCTTGCACTGGGCAGTGAGTGCCACTCCAGAGGACACCTTCCGGAGTCTGTCTGAACTCATTGGCCTAGCCCAGGTGTTTCTGCCACGGGCTGCTTTCTGCCTGTTGGGCTTGGGTTTGCTCCTGATGTGGCTGGACCCCATGACTGTGTTCCTCAAGACAAGGACTCCATTGAGCTCTCGGGGAACATCCCTCCCACCCCCTAAATATAGAGCCAGCACAGGAATCAGTCCGCAAGCTGAACTGCACCACCTGATCCCACAGCTCTATCAGCGCATCCGACACTCGCTGGAGGACGGGAGCACAGATGGTGGCGAAGTAGACGACAGGCCAGCAGTGGAGGCTTACGGGCTGGGTACAGTGTACTCTGCCCCTTTGGTCCTGCTTTGCGGACTCTTGGGGTTGGTGCTTCTTCTACTCCATCCAGAGGGAATGGCCCTTGCCTTCCTGCTTCTCCTCTTGGAAGCAGGAGCAGTGCTACACATTCACGCCAGTAGCACCACCCTTTCCAGCCTGCACAAACACTACAGTAAGACAACAGTTCATTATTGCTTTTACAGCTATTTCCTCTGAGTGGTTTCTACTTGTTATGCGTCAAATCTGCTTGCTTTAACCCTCCAGATGATTTCAGTGTTCCATGGGCTCCAGTGGTTTCATGGTCTCTGGCGGCTGCTCAGTTTTTTCATGCGTCCGGACACCTACCCACCTTCCCTTCAATACAATGGGGTGCTGCGTTTGTGGGCTTTCCTCATGGTCACACGGGGACTTTGCTTCCTGCCTCTTTGGTGACCCTTAACACCTTTGCCTCACATATCATCTTTGCAGGTAACTTCACTTTAGCTTAGGATGTGCTTCTGGATAAGCATGTGAACAAACCATGTCTGTGTTTTAAATCTTATAAGATTGCTCAGCTGTTCTTTCCTTCTCTAATGATCACTGTCTAATTGGCACATGCAGTTGGCTGTCCTCTGCTGCTGTTTTGGCCTCTGGTGTGCGAGGTGCGTGGTTCCCGATCTACACGCTCAGCAGGAGTGGAGGAGAGCGAGGATGCTGTCATGGAGATGAGACTGAGAGAAAACCCTCAGAAGTTCAGCTCGTGTCTCCTGCAGCTCGCTGCACGCTACCTGTTTGTCAATGGAGCACAGGTTTGTACAAAATTCACACTGCATTATGCTTAAATTACTTTTTTTATTTTTTATCTTTTTATTCTACTTAAAATTTTTATTTATTTTATTTTAACACAAATTTGCGACTAGCTTTTCTGCTTTTTAGACTAAGCAGGCTAGTTGGATCTCACTCAACGTAATTAGTGATTAGTAAGTTGTGAGTGCTTTGTAAGTGTAAATTGTAACTTTATCTTTAGGTTTTTGCATCAGTTTGTGCTGCAGCCATCCTCAGGAGACATCTCATGGTGTGGAAAGTGTTTGCACCCAAGTGAGTCACCATCTCTTTCTCAATTGGCCCGTTTCCACTGAGTGGTACAGTACGGTACAGTACGGGTCACCTTTTCACAGGCTTGTGTTTCCACTGCTAAAGGGTACTCTTTTGGTGGGCGTGGTATACGACAGAAAGTTTGTCAACGTCATTCTCGCTCGCGGGAAATGTGTTCAGTAAAGCTTTATGGGTCGTTCACAAATCATACGAGAAGCACTTCTCACAAAACAGAGGCTTTATTATACACAAATTCTGCTGTATAAATGTTCATTACCTCTTTATCAACATGATCTGATTATAACTAGATCATTGGTGCGAAATAGCCTACTGTCCGCGATTTGTATAAAATAAATAAATAAATGCAGCATATATGAACACATACAGCCCCTTACAGTCTCCAGTATGTTACCAATTGCATAAAAACTACACACAGCATACATTTATGCCTTATTTAGGTTCAAAAACAACACTAAATAGAGCCCATAGTCAGTGCAAACCTCTCATCTGTGTCTTCAATCTTCACCAGCACGTGTGACTTCTGTGAGAGAGTAATTTTGTCATACCGAGTTTATAATAGTCCAGAAGGTGATGCTCGTTTGTTTTTTCCGGCTTCTCCTTTGTTTTTGCATGCGTCAGTCTTGCGTTTGTCTGTTTCTGAAAGAATCAGGGTTTCAAAAGCACGTCTATAAACAAGCGCACGTTATTATCATCAGCTCCAGAAGTTTATTTCAAATATTGACGCGCACGTGAGAAAGCGAAAGCGCTCGCACTTTAGGTGGGCTCATAAAAAAAACTACGAGGCACAGGGGAGAAACTGCTATTCTTCTTGGCTTTGTGGCTGTTTAAGACGACGACAAGGTTTGTTTGAGCTTGGGTCGATCATGGCTCGTTATTATATGTTTATATTATTTTGGTGTATTGTCTCTCGGCTGTGTATCAAACATGGCGGGTCCTTTGTTTTCATTTTGGCTTGTTGCGCGAGCAAATGACGTATCTCTGTAAACCAATAGCGTTCAGCTGCGTGTGTAGCTCCACCTCTGGCACCCTTTCTGTTTTTTGGTACCCGTTTGAAAGGGTGACTAAAAAGTGGTACAGTACGATTCGGTTTGGTACGCTTTTAGACAGTGGAAACGGCCTTTAAAGCTTACCGAACCGTACCACTCAGTGGAAACGAGCCAAATGACTCTCTCTTTTACCTCATGCAGTTAGCTTTTTTCTATTTTAAGGTTAAAGATGTTTTGGGAATAATCACATTTTCCAAATTGACTAGTTGATGTTTGACAATGTATTGTACAAGGTCCTCTATAATTTTATGAAAATTCATCCGTGCAGCACTTTCTTTTCATGTTGAGAGGGTTTAGTGTGCTAACTTTCAGCAGTCTTCCAGAGTAAACATTAACTCTAGATTGTGTTTCTAGAGTTTTGCAGTAACTTTCACGAGAGAGAAATTTGTTTTGATATATTTAGCTGTCATCACTAACGAACCCACACAAGAGTCCATGGTGCCCATTGTGAGTGTTGGCATAGAAACAAGAGTAGAATCTTAGACCTTCATCTTGTAATTACAGTAATTATTGTGCATGTAGTGTCAGAACTTGAATCCTTTTTTTTTCTGATTTATTTTTCTTTCGGCAGACTGATGTTTGAGGCCTTTGGCTTCATCGTGGGCAGTGTGTTTTTGATACTGGGAGTTGCCATGGTGATGAGGGTGGACCTTTCAGTGGGTGGTCTGTTTAAGAAACTCCTCCCTCAAAACTCAAGGTAGCACTTGCTACCCCTGACCACGCCCCTTTCCTCAGTGAACACATCCCTTACACCCATAAGCCCATCTAGGACTCTTCAAAGATGTGGTGGAGACACTCGGCCATCCATCTCACTGCCAACAATTCGGATGGAAATTGCATCTGGCTTTAGACCAGAGGTCTAAAGCTTCTCCTCATTTTCGAAGTCAATAATCCGAAGATGTTTTATAAAAGCTATTCTCGAAGACTGCAACAGTCATAATGCATTTGACAAGCTATTGAACTGTCAGCCTTTGTTGCTACTGCCTTTTTGTATTTGAAAAGAGCAAGACAAAGGGAGATGATCTTTGTGCATGTTTTTTTTACTGCCGTGTTCCACAAGGTCATTATAGAGACGATTATAAGTTATTCTATTGAAGGGCTACATGAAATCCACGGTGTTGCAATGGTATAAACTCCAGAAAAAAGGAACAGTTCACCTAAAATGTCAATAATGTCATCAGTAACTCCCTTATGTCATTTAAAACCCAAACGCCATGTAGCTGACTACATATTATTAGAGGATTGAGACCAGGGACAGTTGTGGTCACCATACACCTTAGTTTTATTTAAAAAGTGTAACTACCTTTTGTGTTTTACGGAAGAAAAAGTAAATTGTACATCTTTTGGTGGCAAATGATGACAGTTTATTTTTTGGTTGAGCTGTCCCTTTAAAAGACACAAATGCATGCTAGAGGACATCATTATCACCGCAGTTGACCTTTATTTATTTTTAGCATTATTTGCTAACAGCTCATTGTTAATGTGGGGTTTTGTCTATTTCTTAGCAATAACCACCCAAGCGTCAGGGCTGAACCAATAACATGTTGTGTTGTGCACCATTTGAATGCGTGTTTTTTCATTTTGGCTAGGTAAATAACAGAGAACAGGTCACTGGCTTTAATGGTTGCCTTGTTTGTTCTGATGTTAGTGAATGAGATTTGTACTCCTGCGGTTTGCATCGACTGTTATTTATTTAGTTCACTAATGGATTAAATGACTACTTATCTCATTTTTGTGAGAAATGCATGAGGACGATAATTACATCTTGTACTCAGGTTAATTTAGCCATAATGCAATAGTATTTTGCTCTGCATGGTGCATTTGTGTGTGAAAGAGGAGCTGATTTACTTATTTAATTGTTTTTTTTAAAGGAAAATACTGTCAAGCCATAGAGTGGCTTTAAATCATGTCTTAATGTGTGGCTAATGATTGAATTACAGCTGTGAAATCATTTTAACTGTTCTAAAATTGTTTAAATTCATCGCTAAAGTTGAGTAAATGGATTAAATATTTTGTACGATTTGAAAAGCTTTGCTTGTGTGTGTGCATTCTAGGTTTTTTTCTGTTTGCAGGAGCCATTAGTGGCCTGCAGAGTGCACTGTTTCATCTCAAAACATCTTGTGAAGTCTGAATCATTCCGTGGTCTGTAAGTGCCAGGGTAAATTCATTAAAAAGTGCACTATCATTTCCATAGGTAGGGCTCTTTGCATAAGTGGCCATTAAGCTGAGGAATGACCAACAAGTATCACTGTTCTTCCTGGTGATTTCTATTCAACCTGGTACTGCTTTGACATTTTACCCTTTAAAACACACCCATTAGCTGCAACATTATGGTCCTCGGCATGCTGCCAAAACACCACTGACCCACTGAGGCATGGACTTTATGAGACCCTTGAAGGTGTCCTGTGGTATCTGGCACCAAGTCCTTAGCCGAAGATCCTTGAAGTCCTAGAGGTTGTGTGGTGCAACTGCCTAAACCAAATTTGTTGGTGCTGTACATCACACAAATGCCCAATTGAATTGACATCTGGGAAATTTGGAGGACAGGAAAACACCTTGAACTCTTCATCATGTTCTTCAAGCTATTCCAGAACACTGTATTCCAGGGATCACCAAACTTGTTCCTGGAGGTCTGGTGTCTTGCAGATCTTAGCTTCAACCCTAATCAAACACACCTAAACAAGCTAATCAAGCTCTCACTAGGTATACTTGAAACATCCAGGCAGGTGTTTTGAGACAAGTTGGAGCTAACCCTGCAGGACACGGGACCTCCAGGACCGAGATTGGTGATCCCTGCTGTATACAGTGTGGTGCATTAACCTGCTGTGAGACATCTTATCTACCTAGGAACAACGCTGTTGTGAATGGATGTATTTGGTGCGCAACGATGCTTAGGTAGGTAGAATGTGTCAAATTTACTTCCAAATGATATTCTATATCCAGGGACTGCCAGCACAAAATTGCTCAGCACACCACACTCCCTCCAACGGCTTGTAGTCATCCCACAGAGCATTCTGGTATCATCATTTCCTCTGATAAATACTGTATGCATGCACAACTGAACTTAAAAACAAAGAAAAACAAGAAAGCTCACTGCCCCAGGTGACCTTCTGCTGCTGCTCCAAGGTCCAGTTCTGACATTTGTATACCCATTGTAGGTGTTTTTTTAAACGTTGGACAGGGATCAACATAGGCTCTCCGACTGGTGTGCAATGAAATGTGGTGTGTTGCTTTTTATAACCATCACTAAAATTTTCTGTGATTTCTGCCACACTACAGGGAGTGCAGAATTATTAGGCAAATGAGTATTTTGACCACATCATTCTCTTTATGCATGTTGTCTTACTCCAAGCTGTATAGACTCAAAGCCTACTACCAATTAAGCATATTAGGTGATGTGCATCTCTGTAATGAGAAGGGGTGTGGTGTAATGACATCAACACCCTATATCAGGTGTGCATAATTATTAGGCAACTTCCTTTCCTTTGGCAAAATGGGTCAAAAGAAGGACTTGACAGGCTTCGAAAAGTCAAAAATAGTGAGATATCTTGCAGAGGGATTCAGCACTCTTAAATTTGCCAAGCTTCTGAAGCGTGATCATCCAACAATCAAGCGTTTCATTCAAAATAGTCAACAGGGTCGCAAGAAGCGTGTGGAAAAAAACAAGGCGCAAAATAACTGCCCATGAACTGAGAAAAGTCAAGCGTGCAGCTGCCAAGATGCCACTTGCCACCAGTTTTGCCATATTTCAGAGCTGCAACATCACTGGAGTGCCCAAAAGCACAGGGTGTGCAATACTCAGAGACATGGCCAAGGTAAGAAAGACTGAAAAACCACCACCACTGCACAAGACACACAAGCTGAAACATCAAGACTGGGCCAAGAAATATCTCAAGACTGATTTGACTGATGTAATGAGAGTGAGTCTTGATGGGCCTGTGGCTGGATCGGTAAGAGGCAGAGAGCTCCATCTGACTCAGACGCCAGCAAGGTGGAGGTGGAGTACTGGTTTGGGCTGGTATCATCAAAGATGAGCTTGTGGAGCCTTTTCGGATTGAGGATGGAGTGAAGCTCAACTCCCAGTCCTATTGCCAGTTTCTGGAAGACACCTTCTTCAAGCAGTGGTACAGGAAGAAGTCTGCATCCTTCAAGAAAAACATGATTTTCCTGCAGGACAATGTTCCATCATAGCGTCCAAGTACTCCACAGCGTGGCTGGCAAGAAAGGGTCTAAAAGAAGAAAAACTAATGACATGGCCTCCTTGTTCACCTGTACTGAACCCCATAGAGAACCTGTGGTCCATCATCAAATGTGAGATTTACAAGGAGGGAAAACAGTACACCTCTCTGAACAGTGTCTGGGAGGCTGTGGTTGCTGCTGCGCGCAATGTTGATGGTGAACAGATCAAAACACTGACACAATCCATGGATGGCAGGCTTTTGAGTGTCCTTGCAAAGAAAGGTGGCTTTATTGGTCACTGATTTGTTTTTGTTTTGTTTTTGAATGTCAGAAATGGATATTTGTGAATGTTGAGATGTTATATTGGTTTCACTGGTGAAAATAAATAATTGAAATGGGTATATATTTGTTTTTTGTTAAGTTGCCTAATAATTATGCACAGTAATAGTCACCTGCACACACAGATATCCTCCTAAAATAGCTAAAACTAAAAACTACTTCCAAAAATCTTCAGCTTTGATATTAATGAGTTTTTTGGGTTCATTGAGAACATGGTTGTTGTTCAATAATAAAATTAATCCTCAAAAATACAACTTGCCTAATAATTCTGCACTCCCTGTAGATTCTTTTGTCTTAATTTGTCTCCTGTAAAAAATGGGTATTCTAAACAGTATATATCACCCTCTGAAGGTCATTTAAAAGTGAAAACAATCATGACTACCTTATTGAAGTGTTTTTCCAAGCCAAAGTGCTCAAAACTGGCCACTTTTGAAGGGCACTTTGGCAATAAGGATTTCAAAGGGTATAACCGGTGTACACTTGGGCCCCCATGACCTTTATGCAGGGAAGTGGTTCGGTGTGGCACACTACATTCCATTCAGTAGCGTCTCCAATGCCCCAGTATTTTGAAGCTGTCAATTCAGAGGTATGCACCCTTCTGAGTTAAACGGTAAAATTTGGTCGGATTTTTATTGCTGCCCATTTCTCCTGCATCCAACATACTGATTCTAAGAAGTGATTGTTTGCTAACCCTCTAATCATCCTAGACCTTACAATCTAGACCTTGTTTTAAGATATTCTCTTTCCCAGGACTGCTCATATTATTTCAGAGCATCAGTGTAGTACTTTGATATTTTGGAAACTATATTTAAAGAACATTTTACCTCAGTGATTCTGTTATTGGAATACATTTATTGATATAATACATTTTTCTGTATAAAAGCACAAGAATAATGATGGTATATAATGTGATGCCCCATTTTCACTAGTGGTTACAGTTCTAGTGTTGAGCTTGACAAAAAAAAAAAAAAGGATTTCCTGGAAAAGTAGCTGTAACCTTCAGGAAAATAACAACAGTTCTTTTCCAGCACAGATATAGCACTGAGATGACCCACTTATCAGACATCACTGGGATAATGAAATAGTGCAATTGTTCAGTCTTGACATGCACTGAATGAAGATGGAGGATAGAGAAAACCCAAAACAAAATAAAGCAGGTAGCGATCCACAAGTCGTCTGTAAGTGTTTGAGGAAAACGTGATGGAAATGTGAGTTTCATTCATTTGGATCCAATGGGAAAGATGTTAATCATCAAACTGAAGAGAAGGATTAAACCTACAGTGTGTGCAGAAGTCTGTGAAAGGTGAATGTCAAGTGACTTGTTTTAGTGGTGTTTTCTGCAGCAGTAGCCTATTAATCAGAACTTCCTATATCAACATCTTCGTAGCGTTCATCGCCCAATCAGCCAGCAATATTTATGCACAACGAGCCTCATCACATTACTAAAACCAGTAAAGCAGTTCTTTGAAGCTGAAAACAGTTAAATAGCAAAATGGCCACCCAGAGTCCTGATGTAAACCTGACTGAAGAGCTGTCAGGGCTTCAAGTACTACTCATCTTTTCTTTTACTGCTCTTATTAGTTAGTTCTTTCTTCAAGCTGCAATCATTGCATGTCTTTCCATAATGTGTTTTTTTAAGTGCCTACAGATGTTGTCAAACGTATATATTAAAAAAAAAATATATATATTTTTTTAAGGAAACATTACTATGCTTTGATGCCCTGATGTTTTTGTTCATGATCAACAGTGGTGTAAAGTAACTAATTACAAATACTCAAACTGCTATAATTAAGTAGTTTTTCGCAGGAATTGTGAGTAGTTTTAAAAATGTGAACTTTTACTTTCCCTTGAGTACATCTTTAGTGCAGTATCGGTACTTTTACTCCACTACTTTCCTTCAGCCAACAGTCACTATTTCTTTCTTGTCTATGGTCATTGTCTAAAGTAGTAAAATCAGTCCTGTGATTCCTGTCCAATTAAATCACACATAGAAAGTAAATCGCATCATACTGAACAACCTCAAGACATGGGCGCTTTATAAATGCAGCAAACCTTTTGGAAACGTTAAAAATGTCCAAGAAGATGTCCAAAATCTTTACACGCAATGATCCAGAGACTGTTTATAGACTGCATGTCACTGAAAATGATGGATGTCGACTGTATGATGACTGAAATCACCAAACAGCCTTAAACAATCACTACATGGAACGAATGAAGAATGGAAGGAAGGGCCAAATAAAAGGAAGGACCGAACAAGGAATGGAAGGAAGGATCGAAGGACCAAATAAATGAAGGAAGGATTCAAGGAAGGACTGAACAAACTAAAGAAGGAACGAACTAACGAATAAACAAAGGACCTAATGAAGGAAGGAAGGAACAAAAATATGAAAGACCGAAGAAGTGAAGGGAGGAAAGAAGGACCAAATGAATGAAGGAAGAATTCAAGGAAGGACTGAACAAACTAAGGAAGGATGGATAGAAGGAACGAACGAACAAAACGATGAACAAAAGGACCTAATGTAGGAAGGAACAGAAATATGAACGAACGAACGAGTGAATGAAGGAAGAAGTGAACAAACAAATAATTGAAGGAAAGTTGGAAAAAAACGAATGAAAATAGGAAGATCCCTAAATACACGACATGTTGTTTGTGCAGGGATGTGTAAACGTAACATTCTGTAAATCAACTTTTCTACAGTGTAACACTCACTACTCTTGAGTACTTCTAAGTGTTCTACTTTTTACTCTTACTCTGAGTAATATTTACTACAGATACTTTTACTTGCACTACATTTTTGGCCAAGTAATGGTACTTTTACTTGAGCATGATTTTTCAGTACTCTTTCCACCACTGATGATCACTGATGAGAAACGCAGTCAAAGCCAAACCAAATGATTAAAAACAAACTTTTGTTCTGTTACACATAATTGCATCCACAACAAAAAAACTTCCACGTGTTCACCTCCACACAATTAACTAAGGTAACAAACACCTTTTGTGCCCTACATCAAAGTGGGAAATACCCGTCCGCCATGAAATGAAACTACCCATGACCATGACCATTTACGACAGAGACATAAACAAACCTATCTCGTGGACTTTCCAGAGTCCTTTATCATGCACCACAATAGATATCATAGTAGGCTCACTGCACAAACATAAAGAACAGCTTCAAAAGAAGGAAACGTGATATTATGCGCATTTTATCAACTCAAACGACGTGTTAGCATGACTGTAAACTTACAGGGTCCATTTAACAAATCCATACTACTGTTTAAAATAGCTAATCTGATTTTGATTATTATCAGACTATGGCAAGCTGATTTACAATGTATCTATATTGTAACAAGCACAGCATGGTGGCTTGGTGGTTAGCACTGTCGCCTTTCTGTGCAGAGTTTGCATGTGCTCCTCATGTCTGTTTGGATTTCCTCCAAGTGCTCTGTTAAAAAAAATACAGTATAAGTGAATTGGATAAATTATATTGGCCATAGTGCAAGAATGTGTTTCCCAGCACTGAGGGCTGTTCATGCAGAACAACGGTTCTTTCTGCAATGGCAAGCAGTGGCTGCTGTGTGGACCCATCACAATGCAGAGAATAAGCCACAGGAAAGTGAGTAACAAGTATGAGGTTTCATAATCCTTTATTGATTTAGATAGTATTTTTTCTATTAAGTTAGTACTTATGCCATTGATTATTTACTAGTGTTTATCCTGTTATCATTTTAATTAAATACGGTACTAGTATTTATTCATTAGATGCTGGTAGCTATTTTAAAATGATTAATGAGGCACTAGTACACGTCATTAGATGCTTGTGATTTTACATTTGATACTATTGTATGTTTGCTAGTAGCAAGCAAAATAATCTGCCAACGGGGTGAGCAAAATAACCTTGTTTTTTCTTTTGGCATATGACTATTTTGCTTACCCCATTGGCAGATTTCTCTGTTTTTTAGCTTGTTTTTTTACATGCATTTTTTCCCTCTTTGCTATTTGGGCTTATTGGAACCTAATTAGAATAAAACCTAAGTATCATCTTTTGATACAATATACTTTTAGAGAAAAAGTATGTCTGTAAATGTGGACTCGTCCGAATTTACATAAAACACTTTTTCCTGACTTTTTTTTTTAATGCTTATTAAACATAGAATTTTTTTTTTACTTGCTTTGACTATCAGAGAGTAAAAACAACATTTTGTTCCCATTTTGGACAGTTAAAAATAGTGATTGGGAGATTTCATATGCTGCAAAACAGTTGCAGCATGACACTGTATGTCTTTACAAAATACAAAACATTCAAAGTATTTTAAATAGCCACTTAGGAGCTAAAATGTGCTGTCCACGTATGTAGACACCCAAGCCTTAGGAGGTTAATTTTGACGTTAGTTCTTAAAATAAGACGATATGTTTTGCTTGTCTAGAAAATGCTACTTGATTTAAGATTCATTTAATAATATATAATATATTAGAGGCAGGCGCCAAGGTGGTGTAGTGAGTAGCACGCTCGCCTCACAGCAAGAAGGTCGCTGGTTCGAGCCTCGGCTGGGTCAGTTGGCATTTCTGTCTTGAGTTTGCATGTTCTCCCCGTGGTTGCGTGGGTTTCCTCTGGGTGCTCCGGTTTCCCCCACACTCTCGGAAAAAATGGTACAATGTTGTACCAAAGAAGGTACAAACCCTTGTCACTGGGGCAGTACCTTTTTATGGGACAGAATTGTACCTTAAGAAAAGAAACAAATTTGTACCTTTTGAGGTCATGATTTGTACCATGGGAAACCAAAATGTACCTTTGTTTTTAAAAACCTGCAGATACAGTATTGTATACTTTGTGAAAGGTACCACCACAGTGACAAGACACTTTGTATCTTAACAGTGTCAAAAATGCTTACCAAACATTTATTAAAATGCCTTAAATGTTTAGTTTACAATACCTTTAGTTTTATGTTTTACCAGTTGTTTTGTATTATTGTATTATAGGACTAAAAATGTATGTTTATAAGTATCTTTAAACATACTTTTAAATGATGATTCTTGTTTTAATATGGAAATTATTCATAAAAATCACTTTGCCTTTCCAGTCATATTTATTTCCATAGATACTGTAATAAAGAAGGAGTTGTTCAACACTTTTGTACCTTTTATATGAGAACAATTGTGTACCTTCATTTCAGTTGTACCATAAAAGGCACAGAACAGTATCATAAGAGGTCTTTTCAGTACCATATAAGGTACAATTTTTACAAAGGTACAAAACTGTTCCTCAAGGAACATTATTTGTACCATCGTGTACCTTTTTTTCTGAGAGTGCACAAGACATGTGGTATAGGTGAATTGGGTAAGCTAAATTGTCCGTAGTGTATGTGTGTGAATGAGAATGTATGGATGTTTCCCAGAGATGGGTTGCGGCTGGAAGGGCTGTGTGAAACAAATGCTGGATAAGTTGGCGGATCATTCCGCTGTGGCGACCTCGGATTAATAAAGGGTCTAAGCCGAAAAGAAAATGAATAAATGAATGAATGAATGAATGAATAATATAATATAATAAAAAAGAACTGAAAAAAACAAAAAAAAAACAAAGAAAAGCATTTTTTCAATGTAGCCCTTTCTAGTAAATAAAAAATAAATAAGTACTAGTACTGATAATGAACTAATGAACCTAACTAAAGAATAAGGACCTATAGGCTAAAAAAATGCGTAGCTTACCTGTATCTACACTCTAAAAAAAAAAAAAGCTAAAGAGCCACCAAAACTGGCTCTTTAGCTCGTAAAGAGGGGGAAACTTTTTTGGTGCTATACAGCACCTTAAAAAAATAGGTACTATATAGTACTTTTGTCAAATGGTGCTATATAGCACCTATATTTTAAGGTGCTCATAATGTTACTTTACCCTTCCGCAAATAAAGCCGACATAAGAGTTATGAGAATTAGCTATATGAACAAGTGCTTACCAGTAGTAGTGGTGCTATATAGCACTTTAACCCCCCCAAAGAACCACTGAAAAACCTTTATGGTGCTTTAAAGGTTCTTAACACAGTAAAAGCACCTTAACCACCTTAAAGAACCACTGAAGAACTTTTATTGTGATTTAAAGGTTAAAAGTGCTAAAAAGGTGCTAAATAGCACCTCAACTACCGTAAAGAACTACTGAAGAACTACTGAACAACCTTTTTTTTTTAAGGGTGTACTTAATGGAGAAATAAGCAGTAGAGTGAATTTATGTTTGATTGGCTTGCCATAATCAGACCTGCAGGCTCAATCTGAGTTACAGGTGCAAAGTATGCACTGAATATCCTGGTTATCTGAACAGAAAGATCTATAAAATCCTGCATATTCCTGACAGGTGACTTCTTGAAAATGGCCTTCATGCGTAAACAAACCTGGCACTGAGACGGGGATTTCTGACATTTCACGGAACGATGATTAAATGCCGCCGTTATCTTTACCTATAGATGTTTTATATGCATATTCTTTTGCAAAGAATTGATGCGTTTGTTGAAGTAAATCTCATTTATACAAACCCAAGCTGCACAAATAAGCAATTACAAGCGTGAGATTTGCATCTACATGACTAAACGATAAGCATCTCTTCAGTTCCAGGGCTACGATAACAATCAAACCTGTCGATTTCTTTGGTGAGTTTATCTTGTATAGATTCCAGACAGATCTGGCAAGTGCACATCCTGACTGCGGGAAGTGGCTTTTTTCCTCTTTCATTGAAGGAAAGTGAATTCGAGCCTCCAGTACAAACAAGCGCTTGGAGCCGCGGGCGAGTCTATACATGGAAGACAGATCAATGTCGTTTATCAAGAGCACAATGAGCTGAACCCTACAAACGGAACAGAACATTTTGTTATTAAAGCCTCTTGCAAGTTCAACAACTTTGGCCAATTACTAACCGCAAATATTTCATAAATCAAACCGGGAACCGTTTGACAAGTTGATATCTGTATAGAGGATAGAGAAAACAACACTATCGACATCTTTGCCAAGTAATGTACAACAGTAGCTAGATGGAACAAATGATATCTGCAGTTATATAATACGATTAATGGAAAAACTGAATAAATGTGGAAAATGTATATCAATGCAATTTATTTACTTTAAAATGCTACTCGAATTAACTCACTGTGCAAAGCTGCATGCACTAATTTTGTGTATGTGTGTGTGTTTTTAAATTATTTTATTTTATTTAAAAAAGTTTGAATCTACTTATCCGATCATTTTGGAGGAAGTTTAAAGAGCCCATATTATGGATTTTTGAAAATTACCTTTCATGCAGTGTGTAACACAGCTCTAAGGGAAGTGAAATGTCCAGCTAAGGCTTAAATCTGAAAGTGCACAGTGTTTAAAACTATTGATTCATCTATAAAAGAGTCGACTGTTTAAATGAATCGTTATTAGAACGAGTCTTTAGCCATTTCGACTTGACGTCAACGTGAAACATAAGCCCCGCCCACTAGTTGCGCGCGCAGACCCTGGGAAAATTGAACTCCCCGGCCCCGCCCACAGACAGGAAGAAAAAGTGAAAGACGACAAGCACTGTATCGCATTCCGGTTAAATCATGTTCCGTAGATGCTGTGCTCTGAAGTGCGAGGAAAAAGCTGTGTTCTTTACCCTACTTAAAGATTAAGCTGTGAAGAGTCAGTGGTTGAGGTTTATTTTTGGTAAAATACCTGAGAATTATAGCCCCAACATGGTGCTGTGTTCGCGTCATTTCTCTGAAGAGAGCTACACCAGTCTACACGCTTACAACGCGGGATTTGTTTCACGGTTGTTGTTAAAGGATGGATCAATACCCAGTTTATTTGGCCCAGCATGTTCTTCCACCGAATCACAACCTGTAAGTGTGATTAAAATAACTATCATCTTGTTCACTGTAACAAGGTAAATATGGATGTAGTTGTCTGTATTGTGTTTGCTCCGTGCAGCATGTAGCGGTAGCCATTTAGCTTACTGCCGAATGTTACTATTTGTTGGCTTACAATAGTCCATGAAGTGTTAATTATTACTGAATGTTTGTTGTTATGATGAGGAATATAGCAATACGCTGTTGTACAACTGCAGTGATGTTTTTCAATATGTTCTGGCATTGGGCTGCTGACACGTAAAGGACGTGATGTGGTAGCATCACGTAAAGGAGGTGCTTGGGAAAAAGACTCACTCAGACGATTCATATGGGAGTCGGTGGGAAAATGAGGTAAAAATAAATATATATTATAAGACATCGAAAGTGTTTTTTAACCTTGCACATATCATCCTGTTGTTTGGGACTTCAAAAAGTGAAATTTAACCGTTCTCAACCCAACATATGGGCTCTTTAAATGAACTACAGGGAATGGGGTGATAAAACTAAAACACCTGGTATTAGAGCACAATAAAATTAGTATGGTGTAAAGCCTCTTTTTGCGGACAACACACCATTAGTTGGTCTTGGGAATGACAGATACAAGTTCTGCACATTGAGCCATTCGTCTTCCAAAATAGGGGTCAGGTCACTATGTGAAGTTTATTTATAAACTAATTTCAAGAAGATCACGTGCAGATGATTGCTCGCAGCTGGTCCCGCATTATTCAATTTATGATTCACCAATCAGATGATTCCTAAGCCACTATAAATCCCTAATTTCCATATCACAGCCATCTTCGTTTTGAAGAATCCCCTCTTCCACCCCTACTCCTCCTCCGTTCCTAGATGGATGGCATGGTGGCCCAGTGGTTAGCACTGTTGCCTCACTGCAAGAACGTCACTAGTCCTTACCAAGCCAGCTGATGTTTCTGTGTGGAGTTTACACGTTCTCCCCGTGCTCACGTGGGTTTTCCCCCGGGTTCCCCGGTTTCCTCCCACCGTCCAAAAACATGCAACAGAAGTTAATTGACTGATCCAAATCGGCACCATAGACATGCTTCTAGTAAGTGGTTATCTTTTCATAGTGACCACTATCTGTTCATTAGCCACTACAGGAGGGGTGTTCTCGAGGTCTACCTAAGCTTAAACTCTCCTCTCGCCTTGCAAACGGGAGGGAGCCCCGGGCTCGAGGATCTTATGAGCTCAGGGCTCTCTTCCGGGACAGCATGCCAAACACGCTTTATAATCAATCATCAGCTAAGTGTGAACTCTTGAAGTGATGCTGAAATGTTTCCTCACTCCTTCAAAACACTTCAAAATGGCTCAATAATGTTTAGGGTCTGGTCACTGTGCAGGCCATCGGAGATGTTCAACTTCACTTTCACGTTCATAAAACCACTCTGTCACCAGTTTTGTTGTGTATATTGGTGCATTCTCATCCTGATACATGGCACTGCCTTCAGGATATTATGTTTGAACCATTGGGTGCACGTGGTCCTCCAGAATGGTTCGTAGTCATTCTCAGTGAAAAAAAAAATAGATAAAAATAATAATAATTTTGTCTTGTAAGGTTTGTCTTGGAGATGCAAAATGTTCCCACAATTCTAGAATCACTCATTTAGATACAGTAACTTTTTTTAGTGGTGTAGTGTGAGCATAAGGCGCTCATTGAGATCTTTGGCTATAGCCTTTCATTAGCCTTGATTGTCTGTAATGTCCTCATCAGATCCTTGTCAAACAAAGCAGCCTGATGAGCGTGGACCTGCTGAAGGTGGATGAGACGGCAGTGTGCCTCATTCCCTCACCGGGAAAAACTGAACGCAGCTGCAGTACGACATAAAGCCGCTCAAACTCAAGTGGAGGATCAAATCTGCTTGTCTCTTCACGCTCCATTTCAGCTCACCAGAAACACCCGGATCACATCACTGAATGAAGACCTGGCCCTCGAGGAGCTATTAATCCGGCGGGATTTCAGGACATGAGCCATTTCTCAAAACAAAACTAAACAAAACAAAAACAACTTAGATTAGTTATGTGGCCTATAGATATTTGTTGGCTGTTTTCCACACATATAATGAGCAGCTACATGTAGATGCAGGCCTGAAATATAACACTACAGTACTGCCAAAAAGACAAGCTATTTCTGCTATATGAATATTTCTATTCACACTTCAGCTGCTTTGAGCGGGGCTAGAAATTGCCTGAAAAGATGTATATATGCATGTGTGTGTGTGTTTGCATGTATTTATGCATGTTTACAACACAATTTGCTGTACAGCAGAGACAATATAGAACAAATATACAAATTAGTTATTAGTACTGTAACTAAGTGTATTTCTTACAGAATGACAGTATATGTAGACAGCAGCGTTATTAAATTCGCGTTACATAATAATCTTGTTCTCAATGTTTTTTAAATGAATTTAATCACTGTTTATTTATTATTTAATTTTATTTGTTTAATTTGTTTGTATTTTATTTTATGTCAAGTGTTTGAATCCACTAATGCAATTATACAGTTTTTATACAAAGTTGAACTAAATATCTTTAGTCAGTTTAAGTTTGATGTAAGTGGAGTTGATCACTATCAGTTAAGTTGATTCACCTTAAAAAAGACAATGTAACAATTGTGGTGTTTAAAATATTGTATTAAAGTGAATTTATTAATTTTCCTTTGGCTTAGTCCCTTTATTCATCAGGGTTCACCACAGTAGAATGAACCGCCAACTTATCCAGCATATGTACACACTCATTTACACTCATACACTAAGGCCAATTTAGTTTATTCAATTCACCAGTGTGTATTTGCACTGTGGGGGAAACCGGAGCACCCGGAGGAAACCCACGCCAACACTGGGAGAACATGCAAACTCCACACAGAAATGAACCAGCGACCTTCTTGCTTTGGCAGTGCTAACCACTGAGCCACTGTACAACCTTGAACCATAATTAATAGAATTTAATGTTTTATTTTGTGTTTGATATTTTATTTGTGCTATTTAATATTTTATTTTGGGCGCCACAATGGCGTAGTGAGTAGCACGTTCGCCTCATAGCAAGAAGGTCGCTGGTTCGAGTCTCGGCTGGGTCAGTTGGCATTTCTGTGTGGAGTTCACATGTTCTCCCTGTGTTCGCGTAGGTTTCCTACTCGTGCTTCGATTTCCCCCACAAGTCCAAAGACATAGTACAGGTGAATTTGGACAAGCTAAATTGTCCGTAGTGTATGTGAGTGAATAAGAGTGTATGGATGTTTCCCAGTGATAGGTTGCAGCTGGAAGGGCATATGCAGCATAAAACATGCTGGATAAGTTGGTGGTTCATTCCGCTGCGGTGACCCCAGATTAATAAGGGGACTAAGCCGAAAAGAAAATGAATGAAGGAATAATTATTACAGTAACAAAATATAGAAAGTATAGCATAAATTGCAAACTTCTTAGTACTGTAACTCACTGTATTTCTTACAGTATGAATATATAGGTAGTCAGTAGTGCTATTAAAAAGTTAGTTACATAATAATCTTACTGTTAATGTGCAACACTGTGTATAGCCGTTGGCAAAAGCGAGTACATGTTTTTGCAGTTTCAGTGTTGGGTTGCACCCAAAAAGTACAGAAACTCAGTTCTGTCAATCAAACAGCAGTGTGACAGCTTTTACACTGATGCAAGTGTTTTTTTGAATGAGCTAATATGTTACATAAACAGCCATAAAAGTTGATCAATATGATGGTCATTCTGATTATAACGGCAATATAAATATATCTGATATCCACACGCAAAATGCATTCATATGATTTTATGAGTAGTCTAAATAATATTTAGAATTATTTAATGGCAATTATTTGGGGGTGGAGGTTGGGGGTTAAATTGTACGTAACTTTATTTTGTTTTTAAAGTTTATTATCATTCATTAATTGTTGTATTTTTGAATCATATATATATATATATATATATATATATCAAAAAGTTAAGCATAATATTTAAAACCCAGGG
>CAIGQQ010030612.1:7647430-7663378 GCA_903798035.1 Danio albolineatus
CAAAAAGTTAAGCATAATATTTAAAACCCTGGGGCAGCACGGTGGCTCAGCGGTCAGCACTGTCACCTCACAGCAAGAAAGTCGCATGGATGAGTCAGTTGGCATTTCTGTGTGGAGTTTGCATGTTCTCCCTGTGGTTGCGTGGGTTTCCTCCGAGTGCTCCGGTTTGCCCACAGTCCAAAGACATGTGGTATAGGTGAATTGGATGAACTGGCAGTAGAGCGTGTTTGTGAGAGAGTTTATGGATATTTCCCAGTACTGGGTTGCGGCTGGAAGGGCATGCTGCGTAAAACATGTGCTAGAATAGTTGCCGGTTCATTCCGCTGTAACGACCTCTGATAAACCAAAGAAAAATGAGCAAATTATTTGAAAAGCCCTTTTTGCATTGTACATTTATTTGAAATACTTTTTATTATTTTATGTAATATAGCAATTTTCTTTTATAAGTAATTGAATTCACTTAAAACTAAGTGCAGCCACTTAAAAACAAATGAAATTTAAAACAGTTGATAAATAGAACTTCATCTTGAGCAGAGGAGCTGCTTAAGCAACCTGTAATTTGTCCAAAAGCCACACTAATACAATCTGTTCCCTCCAGCAAAATCCGCTTCAACGACTACATTCACATTCACCGCGCGTTTCTCATAAAGCTGCACTGATACTGATAAGACAAGTCGAAACTTTCCCTTGAGCTGAGTGATGGCCTCTGACAGCCTGCTTTTTTCCCGCAGTTACCGAAGGTGAAAGGGCTCGTTTAATGGGCGGATTTACAGTAAACCCGGTTGATAAAAGCATAAAGAAAGCGAAAGTTTTTTGAGAAGCGTATAAAAGGAGCGCATGCGCCGCTGAGGCACATTTCTGTGGAGGACAGGTGAAGAGACACGCGGAGGGACAAAATGATGCTTTCAAACTCAATAGTGGCCAGTGCTCTTCTCATACTGAGTGCTAGTCTGTGGAGCAGCACGACAGGTGAGATTTAACAATATCCTTCTGCAAGAGGTTAAAACTAATCCGTTTTAAAGCAACTTTTCTTTCTTTTACTGTATTACAAGTTTTCTTTTACGTTTTAAATACGCGCTATTTGCATCCATTTCTAGCACACAAATCTGAACATTGGATGAAATCAGGTTTAAAATAGCTGTAAATAATATACTTGTTTCATTAATTGACTTATTGGAGGCAAATATGTTTTACATAGGAGATTTTGGGACTCTTTTTACGAACTTTTTTTTTTCGTTACATTATTCAGAAAATATTGGTTTAGTATTAAATTTTGTATTGAATTGTTAAATCGTATTGTAATAATTTTTTTAAAAATGTATGTCAGGCAAATTATGAAAAAACAATGTTTTTTATGAATTACAAAAGTGTGTAAAAAAAGATTATTTATACAAATTATGTATGAACAAATCCCTCTGTAAATGCATCCAGACTACAGTTATGAATAAAACGGCTAAATTGTCATTCACACACTTAAAGTCAAAAGTTTGGGGTCAGTAGGATTTTTAAATGTTTTAAAATAAGCTTATCTTGCTCACTAAAGCTGTGTTTATTTAATCAAAAATACAGTACAAACTGTAAAATTGTGAAATGTCATTGCACTATAAAATAACTGTTCAACAGTAGTTTATCATTTAAATAAATAATTTATTCCAGTGATTTTAAAGATGATTTTTTAGCTTCATTACTCCAGTCTTCAGTTACAGGATCCTTCAGAAATCACGCTTATATCCATTATTATTATTATTATTATTATTATTATTTATGGTCATAGTAATAAAAGCAATATAAAAAGTAATATAAAAATTTGAAACTTCATACAACAAGAAAGCAGTTATTTAAAATTTCAACAAATATTTAACAATTTAACCTTTATTTTTTACATTTAATAAATGCCATCTTGATGAACAGAACAATTTTCTTAAAAAAAAAAAAAAAAACGGACCCCAAATTTTTGAGCGGTTGTGAAAATATTTATTACAATTATATATTGATACTTTTATACAGTTAATTTATATAGCTGTATTATACATTTTAAAGAGCTGCTGAAGTGCAGATGTATTGCTCAGTGCAGGAGAAAACACTCAGAAAACAGCTTAAATTTTTTTTATGTAACTAAAATCTACACACTAACTCACAAGTGTGATGAAAAGGTGTGTTTTTGCCTGCAGTGTGTTACCTTAAATAGAAAGTTCACTAAAAAAGTCAAATTGTTGTTAATTTATTTACCCGTGTGCCATTAAAGGTGACATTTCCATTGTACAACATTAAAAAGGATTTCAAGCTTTAACTGTGGTTAGAGATGATAAAATGCAAGTCAACATCTACCGGCACTTTTACAATAAAAAAAACAAACAACCAAACAAGAAACATAGAGACAAAAAAACATGAATCCCCTTGGCTCTTGAGGCCTTCAGCTTTCATCAGGCTTGAATAAACTAGCACCACAGTTTCAGCTAAAAATCCTTTTCAATGTTCCTCTGAAGTAAAAAGTGATTTGCATCTTGTGTGGCCTGAGGTCGAGTGAATGATCTACTCAATCTCTTAAATTTTTTTCAGCGCACAAAACTGTAAATGTCGCTAATGTTTAACACTCTGTTTATCTCCTGAAGCTCTCGGTGATGATGCAGTGGATTGTTGTTTAACTACCAGCGACCGGCGAATCCCTCAGAAAGTGGTGAAGACTTTCACCATTCAGACCGGAGAAGGAGGCTGCAGAGTTCCTGCCACAATGTAAGTCGCGTTACATGCATTTGGAAATGTGCTACAAACTTCAAGGTGTGTTGGATTTGGCATATTTAAATATTTAAATATGGATATCCACAGATTTGTCACAAAGAAGGGCTTGAAGCTCTGCGCACCGTTTCCGAGTGAGAATAACTGGGTGAGCATACTGATTGACCACATACTAGGAAGAGAAAAACCAGCACAAAAACGACCCAGAAAACATAAAGGTACGTGTTTGTATATGCTTCATCAGCATGTTCTGTGTATGAATAACACAAAAGCACTGGCCATTAATAAAAAAGAAAAAAGATATCAATTGAAAATCCCAAAAATATGATGCAAGTTGAGATTGCATATCTCAGAGGTGCAATGTCAGACACAATGCACTCAATGGAGCTACTGTGAAGGGTAGGGTAAGGGGTGGGGTTAGGTGAACGCATTAAAAAGCATTGGACGCAGCTCAGATTGCATCTGCACCAGGTCTGCAGCCAGACCCCTCTCCAAAATTCCCAGTTTCTCTGATTTTGTTTACATAGCGACATTTATTATAAATCATTATAAAAATATAATAAATTATAAATATTATTAATATATATTTTTATAAATGATTATAAAAATATTCTAAATATTACATTCTAATTATAAATAAATGTTAAATTATAATTATAAATGTTATAAATATATATAAATAATTATTAATATTATAAATTATTACAAATTTCAAAGAAAATATTGTCATATCGCATTTTTGTGTCATATAATAACAAAAAAGGCGTTTTTGCCATTGTTTTTACTTCTGAGTTATGCCTTTCTTTTAATGGAACATTCACATTGACCATGTTTTTATATATTACCGTGTTCTTTTTAATATCTAAAAACCTTTTAAACATTACATAACATTCTTTTGCTCTCTTTTATTACAGGAAAGAAACAGAGACAGCAGTGAGTGGCACCATCAGTTTATACAGGTCCAGCCTGCTTTCACACTACATGCAGAACCAATGGCACTCAATCGTAATAGTAAACGCTTATTCTCAGCTTTACGTGTGTATAGCGGAAAAGGTCAAAGTGTGAATTTACTGCCGTAGGAATAAGCTTTTCAAATATGAACTGTTTTTAAATGTGAATCTTTCTCACCGATCTACATGAAGAGTTTTTAAGCTAAGATTTCCGTAATTTTTCAAGTATCTATTTTTGTATTGCTTTTTCTGAGCCATTGATTGAAAATATGTTTTCTCTCTTACTCCACACATTTTCACTTTGTATTTTTGAATATAAATAAAAGGTTTTACGTATTAAATATAAATAAATAAATATTTTGTGTGTTTTTTTTCCTTGCTACATTTACATAAAATTGTTGTGACCTTTTACAGTTTTTGGTAACACTATAATTACACACTATAATCATTTATTAAGCATTAGCATATAGGGATTTTATTATCTGTTAAGCATGAACTTTACATTATTAGACGTTAGTAAGCAGTTTAAAACTGCAGCTACAAATCCTCTGTTCTTAACTTATAATAGCACATACAGTTGAAGTCAGAATTATTAGCCCCCCTGTTTATTTTTTTCCCCAATTTATGTTCTACAGAGAGAAGATTCAACATTTCTAAACATCATAGTTTTAATAACTCATTTCTAATAACTGATTTATTTTATCTTTGCCATGATGACAGTAAATAATATTTTACCAGATATTTTACAAGACACTTTTATACAGCTTAAAGTGACGATTAAAGGCTTAACTAAGGTTTGTTCTGTAGACTATTTAAAAAAAAATTGCATAAAGGGGCTTATAATTGTGACCTTAAAATGTAAAAAAAAATGCTTTTATTCTAGCCGAAATAAAACAAATAATACTTTCTCCAGAAGGCAAGAAGTCCTTGCTCTGGTAAACATCATTTGGAATATATATACTGTATATATATATAAATAAATTCAAAGGGGGACTAATAATTCTGACTTCAACGATATAAAAGGTGCTTAATAATTGTACTTTCATCATTTGTGACTGATTGATATTTCATGACTAAATTAAGTATTGCATTATTTACAAACCATTTGCATTTAAGAGTACTTGGTGGTTTTGAAAGATCATTCAGAATGAGTTAGTAAATGATTGTTTTGTGACCTAATCTAAATTGAAGACTGTTTATGCTTTATAAATCCCTTATAAATGACAATTAAAGGCTCAGTATCAAATCAACAATACATCTTTGCAATCTTAAATAAACAATAAAATTACTGTAATTAACCAATGTCAAAATATACGATAAACAGCAACAATAAAATAATTTAACAATATATTATGATACATTTCAAAGTTGTTTAGCGAAGTTTAAACTGTACAGTAATTATATTTTAGTTAAGATTGCAAAGATTTCATTTGATACAGTTTCATTTGTGTATCTTTAAATGGATAGAAATGAATAAAGTAGTTTATGTTCTTTTTTTCCCCACATTAGAATTTAACTGAACCTGCAATGCAAAATGGCTGAACAAGCTGTCATAATATTTTGTCATAATGCATTTTTCTGTACATTTCCATTAGACTTTTTGCGCTAAATGTGGTGAATCACAGGTGAATCTGGTACAGTTTTTGTCAAATGCAATTCTCAACTTAAAATTTAGCTCTCTGAACAGTTAGTTTATTGTTCACTTCAGGCTGGCATTTCTTCACTTCTCAATCATTTTTCATTGTGTAAGCCATCAGGCTCAAAACATTTTATTCAGTTATCAAACATTCATATAGGCACGCTTACACCATAAATGTCTGATACTGACATTGTAATGTCTGCTAAACTGATAAATGATCTCTAGTTGCAATACAATTAGTGTTATCTATTTATCATATATGGTACCATATATATATATATATATATATATATATATATATATATATATATATATATATATATATAGATATATATATATATATATAGATAGATAGATAGATAGATAGATAGATAGATAGATAGATAGATAGACAGACAGACAGACAGACAGACAGACAGACAGACAGACAGATTGCCCACAGCACAATCACTACATTCACAATGCTGAACTGCAGTAAGATGCTTGTGGAACAGCAACTGGAAGAAGTGTGATCTCTGGCAAGGCCAACAAGAGCGGCAGGATGTTCACCAAGAATAATTTGTTATGGATGATATTTTGTTTTTTTTGGTGTATTTGTGCTAACATAAGAACTATGAAATACACAATACAGTAATTAAAGCGAAATTGCACCTTGCATGTAATACATTTGCACACAAATAAACTGTATAAATACAAATGTTCATATATATTCTTTTAATGTGACTCTTCTCAACAAACATGAGATTTTTTTAATCCTTAATTTCCACGGTAGACTGTCATGGGGAAAAAACAACTAATCATTTTGAGCAGTGTGGCTCACAATGACAAATACACTTTTTGTTTTGGTGGCCTTGGCCAAATTAATGACATGATAACTAGATTTTGAAGCATGAATGACATGTTTTGGGGAGAAACTACATTTTGCAGACTTACAATAAAGTTTTAGAGAGTTTAGGGAGAGTTTAAGAGTTTAGAGAATCTTGAATCTGTTTCGAAAAATGTGCCAAAGTAATTAAGTAAAACTGTAATGAAAGGGTATCTGAAAGTAGTAATCACAATAAGAAATGTATTGGTAAATTAATTTTGTAATACTGTAAAAAGAGTTTTTCAATTTAATAAATGCATTTGACTGTTTTTTTGTGATTATTGTTTGATACAAAACCTTAAATGTATGGTTTTTAAAGATTTACAAACTTAATATAGGTCGAAAAAAAATAATAAAATGTTAGCATTACTTAAAAGCACACGTTTCACTGAATAATAATTACTTAAAATACTGTGTGGGTTATTAGAATAAATAAGTACATTTTACTTAAAAAACAGGTTTGACAAACTTAAAAATCACAAGTTAAAAATTTCTAAAATTAAGTTGATGTTACTTGAACGTGTAAGTTGAGAACATGTCATTGTCAGGTGTGTGGACAGAACCCAGACGCAGATCAGCAATAAAATGTTATTAATTAGGAACAACAACAAAAAAAAAAACTGGACACAGAGCCCAGATAACAGCCTACAGGGCTGGAAAAAACAAAAAAACCCATGGTAGGGTAATCAATCATTTTAAGTAAAACAAAATAAAAACAAACTGGGCAGAAAAACAGACAAGCATCAAACTACACATAACATAAGAAATAAATCAGCACAGACAAAAGCACACTGGGAGAATAAAAAGAGCAAACAAAGGCCAAAACGAAGAGCTCAGGTGAAACAAATTAACAAAATGAACAGATAACAAGACGGGTGGGGTCTGACTAATAGACAAATGAGCACATGGGAAGATACAACATAAGCCATGTGCTTAAACACAAAACAAAAAGCACAGACAATAAACAAGAACCTATGCAAAAGACAAACTAAAGACATTCAGCTGCAACACAACTGCACACCAAAGACATGAACCTCTGACAAAAGCAAAATATCAAACAAACAGAGCAGACAAACAGACATGGAGCATTAACATCCGAACCCTGACAAAACTGGAACCACAGTAGACCAGTGCCAGAATCAGAATGCCATGCACTCACACACACACACAATTGCAGACATGAGTACACGGTTCAAGATAACTTGACGCTGTGCACTCACAAGAACACAGAAAAAAAAAAAGAGTACATGGTTCTGTTATGAAGCAGAAGGACAAGCTGGGTAAGTGAAGATATTAAACAGTTTATTAAGACAAAAATAGAGCTCAAACGGGTGTGACGGGAGAGATGATGTTTGGCTGGATGGTTTATGGTCCTTTTCCGTGGCAGATAGGATGAGACACACTGAGGTAAACGGACTGCACACACCAGATTACTTGGACAGAGGATGGACAGACGATGAACAGACCAAGGACAGGCCACGATGACGACTGGAACAACTAGGATTAAACAGATACAGGGTAAGTTTGAGGATACCGATAAATGAGTGTTTAGCCAGGAGAGTGAACACTCAGAGTCCGCTTCGAATCAACGAGCCCGGACTCTGAGTGCTGTGAGGAGTGAGTTTATATGGAGTGCTCTGTGATGGGAGACAGCTGTGGGTAATTAGAACTCAGGTGAAGGTGCTCGTTGTGATTGCGTGCTGGGAGCACCTGACCAATCCGTGATAGGTTCAAGCAAACTCAAACCAATGCACTCAAGAAAAGAAAACAAAAGAGTGTCAGAGTTCTGTCACAAAGCTAAAAATAAAAAGACAGAACCCTGACACTAATGCGACTAACTAAATTAAAATGAGTTTGAAAAGGGCTGACACAAATAGTTGCCTTAATTTTTTAAAGTAAAACATACACAGTATTTTCAGCTTAGTCCCTTTATTAATTCAGGGTCCTCACAGCGGAATGAACCGCCAAATTATTCAGCATTTGTTTTATGCAGCGGATGCCCTTCCAGCCGCAACCCATCTCTGGGAAACATCCATGCATTCTCGTTCACACACATACACTTTAGCTTACCCAACTCACCTGTACCGCATATCTTTGGACTGTGGGGGAAACCGGAGCACCCGGAGGAAACCCACGCAAACACAGGGAGAACATGCAAACTCCACACAGAAATGCCAACTGACCCAGCCGGGGCTCGAACCAGTGACCCTCTTGTTGTGAGGCGACAACACTACCTACTGCGCCACCGTTTCGCCCAGATTGTCCTACATGTTCACATTTCTTCGTTTGTTTTAATTTTTCTTTGTGCTATGTGCTGTCTTTTTCCTTTCTGTATCAAAACGACATGACCTGTCAACAAACTACAGTAGTACAGTTGTACATCAGAACGCCCCTCCAGAGTACACTGTTGTCAACATGACTAAGTAAATTGACTGTCTTATCTATACACAATGACACCACTAATTGTCATTCTGACGGCACTGACATGTTCACTCACTCAGAAATTTAGTTTTGAGAGATGAACTAAGGGTTTTGAGGCTTTCGTAGGAAATCCATGGTGTTTTGCTATTTGTATGCAGTGTCTTGAGAAATGCACCTTCTGTTCTGTATTTCAATTCTGATCTGAGAAATGTACCAAAGCGACTTAGAAAAACTGTAAAAACAATAATTGTTACATTTATATGTATTCATTTAGCAGACAGTTTTCTCCAAAGCGACTTATGAGTTAAGATAAAAGAAGCACTCCAAATTACCAGAGAGCAGCAATATATAAATGCCATGACAAGGCTGAGTTCCTTTAGCAGTTCTTGTTCAGCAAATCTGCATGACAGTAATGAGCTCTGTAAATTTCAAATGGTCATCAAAAACCACTCATTGAGTTCTAACTTTCAAAAAGCTATTGTTGATGTGCTGTATGGCGGAGTTGTGCTTAAGTGACCAGCAGTTCAGTTTTAGAGAGACTTAGGCCCCGTTTACACTAGTGCGTTTTCATTTTAAAACGCATGAGTTTTGCTACGGTTACACCATCCATCCACACTACGCCGGAGTTTTTGAGGTGCGAAAACGGAGCGTTTTGAAAATGCTGGAGAGGCCTTGTTCATTCTCAGTGTGGATGGAGGAAAACGGAGACCTTTGAAAACGGAGACGTGGCTGCTGAGATTTGCTACGTGATTGGGGCTTTGGGTCATTGCGTATCCTTTCCTTATTCGTCAAGCGCACATGGCTATAATGTCACCGGCAGAAGGCAGACCAGCCTTCACTGTAAACACTGTATTTTCCATAGCCATGGATGTTTTATATTCGTTTGTTACTTTAGGTAACAACTCAACCTCGTCGTCTGTCCTCAAAAAGACCTCTCTTGCTTTCTTTACCATCGCGTTCATCGCTCAACCAGCGTTTGTTAACTAACAATAACCAAATACCGAGCGAGACACGTGCTTCCTGTTAATACTTGAACGTGCATACGCGAATGGTGCGCGAATGGTCACGTGACATACGTTTCTGGTGGAGGGAGATCTGTTGAGATACGCTAGTGTGGACGCGGATCGTTTTCATGCTAAAACGCCGTTTTTAAACTAAAACGCACTAGTGTAAACGGGGCCTTAGTTAAAGGTGGTTGTCCTTCATTCAGCACCAAATATCTGTCAGATATGCTAATATCCGGGCAACGTTTGTTGGATGATTGGATGAACTGGGTGTCACCAGCGTAACAATGGTTGGAAAAGAAATGTTTTTGATTAACAGACTCACGTGGTGCCATGTAAACGGAGGATAGAAGCAATCCAAAAACAGAGCCTTCAGGCACCCCAGTAGCAAGATGGTGCAGCTTCACTACTTCGGCTCCATAAGGGTTTACTCACACTGCACAGTTGCCTTGAAGCGCGCCAAAGTGAGCTGGTCAGTTTAACAGGAAGAGAAGCGCTCTAGCTCAGCACAGTGGACACTGCTTAAGTTATATCGTTTTGTATTATTTTTGTCGTTCAGGACGCAGTGACACTCAGTCAAATATTTTGTCAAACAGATCCACTACGCTCATAAATGGTCATAAAAGTCCTCGTGCTGCACGTATTAGGAGGTTTGCTGAAGGTAAGCAGCGAGGGGTTTGCATCTTTATTATACTATGACAGTTCCCATTCATTGAGAAGTAAGAATGATTAATAAATCCATATGAAACAGCCTCTTAAAAGTGACATCGCACCTTCAGTTTCGTGCTCAGGCACGTTTTGCACTCACACAACAAGCGTATCTTGCCAAAGCCCCAACCGAACTGTGCCTGTGCCCGATTCTAAACATTCGCACTTGTCATATGAACCAGGAAATTGCTCAGTCATGGTTAGGACATCCAAGTGTGAGTGCACCCTAAGACACCTTAAATTACCTGCCTATGAGCTGACCCACTGGAGTGTGATCCCTGAGATGCCCATTGTCTTGAGGGTTGCCAAGACAATTTGGTGTTCATTGTGTGAAAAGCAGCAGACAAATCCAGCAAGATGAGCATTGATTGAAGATTTGGAAGCAACTTTTCTGAGTCTGAGGGTTCCCACAGCAGGGCAGGGCAGAGGATTCATGAACTCAAAGTAACAAACTTTTTTGTAAGTATACTTTAAAATGCTGTATGCACTGTTAAAAGGGATTAGTTGACTTAAAAAAATTGTAAACACTGGCTTAAAATACTAAAAGTAAATGAACTATGTGCATAATTATAACAATCAAGTCAAGTGAACTTAATAGTTGTAAGTTGCAACAGAAATACTTTACATTTTTTTAAAGTAAAATCGACTTGCCACTTTTTAAGCAATGGGATTGCAGTTTGGATTACACTGTAAAAATTAGTAGTTTGATTCAACTTAAATTTTTAAGTTGAATCAAATTACACTTACAGGCCATTTTAATTGCCATTAGATTAAATTCGCTTAAAGCAGCTCATATGGCTTAACAAATATGGCCAACTTATTTTAATAAGAGGGCGGCACCGCGGTTCTGTTTTTAGAACCGTCTCCTCACAGAAAAGAAAGTTGCTGGTTTGAGTCTCAGCTGGGCCAGTTAACATTCTCTGTGGAGTATGCATGTTCTCCTTATGTTTGCATGGGTCTCCTTTGGGTGCTCCAGTTTCCCCCACAGTCCAAAGACATGCACTGTGGGTGAATTAAACAAACTAAATTGGCTGAAGAGTATGAGTGCGTGTGTGAATGTGAGAGTGTATGATAATTATGATAAAATGTTATGATAAAAGATAATTTTAGCATCCACAAACTACTGCACGGTGCGCTGCTCTTCTCCGGCATCCTCTTGCAAGGCCGTGATGAATTTGTTTGCCTCTGCAGGAGAGTCGAAGAAATGTCGGCGTTCTCCATAGAAGCTTGGCAGGGAAAATCATTCTGTATTTAATCTTCCTTCTACAAAGTTCTCGTTTTGCATCGTCAAATCGCCTCCGCTGTCTCAAAACCTCAGGCGATAGATCCGGAAAAAACATGATGTGATGGTTCTGGAACTTCACTGTGCCCTTTTCCCGAGCTGCTCTCAGCACTCTGACTTTGTCGGCGTAGTTAAGAAGTTTCAGTATCATCGTTTTTGGTCTTGATGAGTTCCCAGCTTGATGGCCACTGGGTAGTCTGTGTGCCTGTTCAATGCTAACCGGCGTCTGAAAATAGTCCGCACCCAGGACCTGAGGTAGCCAGCTTTCTAAAAATGAAACAGGATTGTTTCCCTCAACTCCGTTTAGAAGTCCCAGGATACGAATATTGGAGCGCCTGCTTCTATATTCAGCCAAATCAAGAGCAGCTGCAAGGTCTGTTGAAGTTTTTTTGAGTTTGGAAACTCTTCCTTAAATGTCGTTAATGGCGTCTTCGGCCTGGCCGATGCGACTCTCTGCTTTTGTAAGTCTTTCAGGAAAGGAAGAGAAATCTTCTCTAACATCTTTCACTGCTGACAGAATATTGAGACAAAAATTCACTCTTGAGACTGTTTATAGTCAAGAAAATTACGCTGTTATCGGGTTGAGTGTCACAAAACGACAGAGAGACCCAAGTGCGAGAGTAGAAATAAACAGAAGTTTAATGTCAAGAAATTTCAACAAGGTTCAAAATAATAGAGTTCGTGCATGCGGTGGTGGAGAACACAGGAGTATCCTCTCGTGGAAACGATGCAGCTAAACAGCTGATGAAAACTTCATACAGTAAACCAGGAAGCAGCAGTCACAAACGAAACTCATCATCGATCACGTGAGACACAGATCAGGAAGCAGGCAACAGCCACAGAAGATAACTTCCACAACGGAGAGAGATTCATATCAACTCACCACCAGCATAACACGCAGGGAGCCTGAGAAACACCAAACACAGATTGTACAACGAACCGACAAAAAGAGACGTGAACACAGGACTTAAATAGCGGAGGTAACAACAAACAGCTGTAGTCGCTAATCAGCCGATTGGATGATTTCCTCCACGTGACCACACAGCTGACGGGGAAAGTAAACAGACAGTCAAACAACACACTCACGCCAACACAGGTACAGCCATAAGCACACACAGATCCCTGAACCGTGACATTACCCCCCCTCTAATGAGCGGCTTCCAGACCCTCCAAAGACAGTTCAGGCGGGAGGTGGAGCGGAGGCGGAACAGGGGGAGGGATGGAGGGACAAGAACATGCAACTGGGGATTTGGTTCAGGAAGCACTGACAGTTTATTCGACCCCGGTGGGTCAGGTGGCTTAGGTTCAAAAAGCACTGGCGGTTTGTTTGACCCCAGTGGATCAGGAGGCTTAGGCAGTTCGTTCGACTGGCAGTTCGTTCGACCCTGTTGGGTCAGGCGGCTTTGGCTCAGGATGAACTGGCAGATCGTTCGACCCCAGTGGGTCAGAAGGCTTCGGTACAAGAGGCACTGGCAGTTCGTTCAACTCCAGTGGGTCAGGGGGCTTCGGCTCAAGGAGCACTGGCAGTTCGTTCGACCCCAGTGGGTCAGGAGGCTTCGGCTCAAGACATACTGACAGTTCGTTCAACCCCAGTGGATCAGGAGGTTTTGGTTCGAGTACTGGCAGTTCGTGCAACCCCAGTGGATCAGGAGGCTTCGGTTCAAGAAGTACTGGCAGTTCGTGCAACCCCAGTGGATCAGGAGGCTTTGGTTCAAGAAGTACTGGCAGTTCGTGCAACCCCAGTGGATCAGGAGGCTTCGGTTCAAGAAGTACTGGCAGTTTGTTCAACTCCAGTGGGTCAGGAAATACTGGCAACTCTGGCAGCAGCGACTCTGACAGCTCTGGCGGCAGCGTCGACTCTGACGGCTCTGGTGGCAGCGACGTCGACTCTGACGGCTCTGGTGGCAGCGACGTCGACTCTGGCGGCTCTGGCGGCAGCGACGTCGACTCTGGCGGCAGCGGCTCTGACAACTCAGACGAAGGCATTTTCAGAACAGGAACAATGACAGGAACTATGGCTAGTACAGACTTGAAACATGAAACCTTCTTCAGAATTAAAGTCAGATTGACGCTTACCCTTTTCTGAGCTGGAGGACTGTGAAAGGCTGGTCGCTTGAGACATCTGGGCGGTGCCGGCAAGGCAAGGAGCCTGGCTGGGGCCGGCAGGGCAGGACGTCTGGGTGGTGTAGGTAGGGCCAAGAGCTTGACTGGTGCCGGCAGTGCAAAAAACTGTACTGGCGCCGACAGTGCAAAACGTCTGGGTGGTGCTGGCAGGTACAGCCATAAGCACACACAGATCCCTGAACCGTGACATTGAGTTTCTGTGTCAGAGTTAGTCATGGCGCCAGCTATGTTGTCTGTTTCAGGCGTGGAAATGTCATTCATAGCTGGATCCATATGATCTTCATCTTTCTTCCTTTGAGGTCATGAAGACATGGTTAATGCTTTGTAGAGCAAATATCAAAAAAGAAAATGAAGATTTGGTTACCGGGACTAGGGAAGTATGGAAATCAACAGGGAGCGTGGGAAAGTGCAGCCGTTCAGCAGCCCGACATAACTGGAAGTCCTCTGCATGGAATAATTTACAGACAAATTTGCAGTTTAAAGAATTGATTTCACTAAATGCTTTTAAAAAGAGTATAAATGATTTAGAAATTGAAACACAGGCGTTTAGATGTTTTGAATAGTTTGTCACTGTGGGATTCTCTCAATTGTTTTTTGTTTGTTGTCTGTTAGACCCATGTGATATGTAACTGCCTAATCTTGGCCAGGACGCTCTTGTAAAGGAGATTTGTAATCTCAATGTGTCTTTCCTGGTGAAATAAAGGTTATAATAATAATAATAATAATAATAATAATAATAATAATAAAAACATAATGTATTTTTACAGTGTATGTTTCATGTTCTATATCTTAATCCAACATCCTAGTGATTGTAAACATGTTGTGACTTTAACACATGTGCTGCATTTAATATAACAGCCAGCATTTGAGTATATGCAGATCTATGAGGCAGCCATAAGTAAAATGCTTGTTTTCATAGGAAGTTTTTAACCTCTATTCTATAATGAAGGGGAATTCAGCACTCTTTAAAGCATCTAGAATATGTATCATCACCAATGATTGCGTAGTATTTCAATATAATACACTGGACATGCACATGGACAATAATACAGTGGTGTACTGTTTAGACCATATGCAATCTGCTATATGATCACTCCCCCTAGAGCAAATTGAAGTCCTGTCCATTGTCATTTGAGCGCATAAAAAAGCAAGATCAATTATATTTACTAATCTGCTGTCAGAAAATGTGCATGAGGAAAGAATGGTGATGTTTTTTTTATTGCAGAAACTGTGACATCCATCAAGTGGGCTCTAATCCAGACCGTTGCTCTCAGCTGTGTGATGAAGCTGTGGCTGATTCCAGTTTTCTGAAGGATTAGAGAATGTTTTACCCTGTGGACCGTGTCACACTCATATGCACACATACATAAAAAAAATACCCAGAAACCCACAATCCAGATGCCCCGGGATGCTTTGTAGCCCTGCAGCACAGAATGAACTGAATACAGAAGAGAAATGTCACAGCAATCTGATGAAGACCAAATATCTGAAATAGTCATGATAGATGTCAGGCAAAAAAAGGGACAGACAGACAGACAGACACAAATATAGAAAGATGGACAGAAAGACTGACAGGGATAGATGGACAGAAAAATAGAAGGACAGACAATTAGACAGAAAAACAGACTGATGGATGGACAGACAGAAAGACAGACACATATATAGAAAGACAGACAAACAGCAAGAAGTACAGACAGGAAAATGAACGGACGGACAGAATTATAGAAAGATGGACAGACATACAGACAGAAAAAAAATGGACAGACAGCCAGATGAACAGATGGAGAGACAAATACATAGAGGAATGGACAGACAGACAGACAGAGAGACAGACAAATACATAGAAGAATAGACAAACAGACAGACAGTCAGACAGACAGACAGACAGACAGACAGACAGACAGACAGACAGACAGAAAGACAAATACAAAGAATAATAGACAAACAGACAGTCAGACAGACAGACAGACAGAGGACAGACAGACAAATATGTAGAAGAATGGACAAATACATAAATGCATGCAGATACAAATACATGGCAGGACAGACAGCTAGACAGACAGACAGACAGTAAGACAAATACATAGAAGAATGGACGACCAGACAGACAGTTGGACGGACGGATGGACAGATAGACAGACAAATATATAGAAGAATGGACAGACAGACAGTTAGAGGACAGACAGACACATATATAGAATAATGGACAGACAGACAGA
>CAIGQQ010030612.1:7678957-7699563 GCA_903798035.1 Danio albolineatus
TATATATATATATATAATCCCGCAAATTTTCAACAGTAGATCTGCATTGCATCGCATATCAGCATATTCAATGGACTATTGCCTCATGGTGGATAGTGCCTGGTCAGAATAACTCAACCATTACAAATGAATTTGCACACCCCTGCGGACAAAAATGACGGAACTCTCTATAATCCCAGAAGAAGCTTTGTGTTTAACATCCTTTCAAACTTCAACTGGAGGAAAGAGCTCTTTAGGCAACATTTCAGGCTTTGAGATCTGAATCAAGGAGCCCAAAATAAACCCTGCGCTATATAACAGCTGTCAAGCCACGCTGAGACCTTTCCAGTGACATTTAAAGTAAAGTGTCTGACCATATGGTGTTTATTTGACCCAGTTTTATTATGATAATCAGTTAAGGAAATTATGACGTCCAGACAAGTTTAATTTGTAGTTAAGAAAGACACCGGGACATCATTTATCTTCATATTTACTGGCTTCACGACAGTCAAAGCAAGGACGTCTCTGATGCTAATAGTACAGTGACCTGGTTTTGCTTGCAGAGTTCATAGAGATGTACACAATGAATAGAGTGCACTCATACAATAGAGATGTTCAGCCATTTGATTCAATCATATTATTGTTTTTCAGTTCTGTGCATACATAAGGTAATTAAATTTAACAGTTAAAGTCTGTTACCTGTTTTTCTAAGTTCTACAGCAAGTGAATTCAATATGAAATTCAGTTTATATACCCTTTCTATAGTTAAAATAAAAAAGAGTACATTTCCAGCCTATATTGCAATGTGGATGTACACGTTTTACTCGTGTTAAACTTCAGACTCATTATTCAAAAAGCAATGATAAACACCCATTTGTCACATTTAGTCACATGACGGAGTGTCTTGGTAAATAACTGGAAGTTAATGACACTGGAAATGTAAAGCCTGCAGCTTTCAAATAGCTGCACATGGACTTACATCAATAAAAAGACATAACAGTTGGGTTCTGGAAGTTAATTTTTCCATTAATTTTCTTCACAGGCAAGTAATCATAACTGCAGATGCTACTTTTGCCAAGATATTTTGAATGCATTTTTAAAAATAACTATTAAATCTTGAAAGGCACACCTGCTTTGAGCTCCAACGTTGTTAATCATTTATATTTGGCTTTGCTGATCCCATCAGTTCACATTTATTCAACGTGATTTTAAAGCAATAGTATTTAATGGAGGCATTTGTATTAACACAGAAAATTTTACCAATCAGAGAATCACAGGGAGTCAGACAATATATTTTGCTTAAAGAATTGATGAAGCACTGCAAATAATGCAATTCAGTCAGTCTCCTTATATGATATTTTAATATTTGCACATAAATATGTTTAATATATGTCAGTTTTAAATTTTATATTTTAAATTTGCAGCAGTGCTTCATGGAATTGTAATTATTTCCATTATCAAAGGCAATAAGCAAAGGTGTAGGTGTGAATACTTCTTTGCTTCAAAACCAAAATTGTAAAAACGTAATTCACCTTATAGATGGTTTTGTTTGTTTTATTGCTTGTAGTTATATAATAGTAAATAAACATAATACATTTTATAAAATTACTTAAAAATAATATAAATACATAAAAAATTAAATAGATAAAAAAGTTTCTCAGTAGAAGTTTCTCAAAATTTCAAGAAATTTGCATTTATGATAGTTCTGATGCACATGTAGCCTTCATCTTGTAAATATGACACTGCTTGTATGTCGCACAACTTCAAATGACAAATAGATAAATGTCTAAGTTTCTAAATCTTACGTTTTTCCACTAAGTGAGCAGACATTTCTCCAATAGTATCTGGATGCAGACTTGGATTTGCAAGCTGAAGCTGCATATCTCAGACTTGCAATGTCAGACACAATGCACTTAATGGATCTAGTGACATCACTGTGAGGGCTAGGGTTAGGGGATTAGGTGCGTGCAATAAAAGCATAGCATGCAGCTGAGATAGCAACTGCACCATCCATTTTTCAGAAGTTTTACTCACCCTATAGCTCATCTGTTGAAATACCCAAACTAGAAGTAATAGCAGTATTGGTCTCAATAATGTACCAGACTATCAGGAAGAGAGATACAATTATAGTTCTTATATAATAAGTAATGTTGTACCACTGAAGTACCCACATAAAATACTACAGTGATTTTGTAGTAAATACTTCTATTTTTAAACCAATCTGAAGTGTATTATACTACAGTATTTACAACAGGCGGTTCATTCCGCTGTGGTGACCCCTAATTAATAAAGGGACTAAGTCGAAAAGAAAACAAATGAATATTTACAACACTTTGTTAATGAATGCTACACCATACTATAGTATTAATAAATACTGCAGTATACATTACTACAATAAACTGTGGAGTACTGTAGTAGTGTAATGTAGCTTGTGGAAAGTTTACAGTATTGTTTATTTGCTAATATTGCAATAGCTGTTGTATTACCACAACAGATGAATTAAAATGCTTTGCATTGAATCGTGTGATTTGATGTTTTGTCAACAAACATGTTTTGTGCGAGTGATAATAACCCACAATTGAAGGAAACTAGCATTTAAAAAAGTATAAGGGCAGCAAATGAGAGTGTTTTAACACAGCAGGAAGTCTCCGAGAGAAACTGCCAGAGATGTTTGAGAGAAAAAGCTCAGACTGCTCTGCTGCAAAGGACAAAAGGATGCTGATCGACAAACACTCCTAAGATTTACCGAATAAAAGACATGACGGAAAAGCAAACCTTCTGAGTCAAAAGGGTGTGAACTTGCAAATCACAGTAAATAATTTACTGCTGTTTTGAATTCCCAGAAACACAAACAGTTTGAATTAATTTGAGAGTAGCACTAGAAACAGTGCAAAGATCCTTGACGAGTCAAAAATCCTCTATTCAAAAGCACTAAAGCATGAAAAATAAATCTGCTATAAAGGTTTTATTCTGCTAAAGTATTTATAGGGTAGAGGTTGTTAGTTTATTTTAGACATATACCCTCAGGATGAACTGTGCCATTCAGAAGACACAATCTGGCTCTGTCTTCAGTCAGTGTGTTTGCAGGCTTTACTTGACATCTGGACCATAGCTGGATCATGGTTTGGAGGCATGTTTTTGTCTGTGTGAGAAATACTTCTAGAAATGTTATTTCTTTAAAGCTCGGTTTTCTCTGGTATTGCCAAACATTGTGCCTGTGATCACCTCTAAGCCCTGATTTCATCTACAGATGAACTGTACTCTTTTACAGCACTTTATTAGATGTGCCTGCTTGTTAGTGCAAATATTAAAGCAGCACACTGTTTGATTTCTTGTGAATAAGAAACATGTCAAAGTACATGTAGCTTCCCATGTCCCATGTAAAAGTACGTGTAGTACATTTGGACAATTATTGGTTCTGTAGTAGTGAAACTACAAAGTTTATTCAGCGTTGAAATGACAACGTTGTGTTACTGTCTTACCTTCAGCATGGGTTGTTTTGCAGATGTTTGGATCAATGCTGAATTCGGTGTTCATTTGTTCACATTGAGCATCAGAATAGAGAAATAAATGTGTTTTTAGTGACTTGAATGGTTGCTTGGCTTTAATGTTTAATGTCAGATGACTTTAATGTTGCATGGTTGTTGGTGCCAGATGTGCTGTTCTGAGTATTTCAGAAACTGCTGATCTACTGGAATTTTTATGCATATCTTTAGGGTTTCAAAAATATGACCTGAATAAAGTGAAAATATCAAAAATATTTAAATCTCTGACCTAATTTCGTCAGGCCAGTCATTCTACATTTTTCCTTGTATGTAAACTAGTAGCAACTTAAAAAATCAACATCAAATTCTTTAAACCTTCTGTGATGAATCATGAATTGTGTTCTAAACAGCCCAATCTCTCGAAGAAACTGAACTACTTTACGTTTTATTAGTGTGCGATAGCCCATTAGTAAGCCACGAAGACACAGGAAAATTAAGGAAAGAAAATATTTAATTAAAATTTATTTAATATTTATTTATTTATTTATTTATTTATTTCGAGAGGACCATGTGCTGATGATTGCTTGCAGCTGGTCCCGCATTATTCAATTTATGATTCACCAATCAGACGATTCCTAAGCCACTATATATACCCTAAGTTCCATATCACAGCCATCTTCGTTTTGTAGAATCTACTACTCCTCCTTTCCTAGATGGGTGGCACTGTTGCCTCACAGCAAGAACGTCATTGGTTGTAGTCCTTACCAAGCCAGTTGATGTTTCTGTGCGGAGTTTACACGTTCTCCCCGTGCTCATGTTGGTTTCCCCCAGGCTCCCCAGTTTCCTTCCACCGTCCAAAAACATGCAACTTAAGTTAATTGACTGATCCAAATCAGCTCCATAGACATGCTCTTAGTAAGTAGTTATCTTTTCATAGTGATCACTATCTGTTCATTAACTACAGTAGGGGAGTTCTCGAGATCTACCTGAGCTCAAACTCCCCTTTCGCCTTGCAAATGGGAGGGAGCCCTGGGCTTGAGGATCTTATGAGCTCAGGGCTCTCTCCCTGGACAGCATGTCAAACAAGCTTTATAATCAATCATCAGCAAAGTGTGAACTTTAGAAATGGTATTTAAATACAAACAGTAGATCCACTTAAAAAACATAGGGTAAACAATAAAACGAAACTTTTATAATTAAAGTATTTTATTTACTAATCAAACTAAACCTTAATCAAAAGAAACTTACAAAATAAAGGACACAATAACTCAAAAATAGACAAATCATTTATATTAAATGAACAAAACAATATACAAATCATATTTCAAGTCAACTTTTCCCCATAATGAATGAGCATGTGCACGTGTACCTGAACACATGTGTGTGTATGTAGGTGTGTATGTATGTGTGCGTGTCTGTGTCTGTATGTTGTTACCCTTAGTCTTGTGTGGCCATATGGTTGGCCATCGTAGTCAGTTAAGGGGGTAATTTGTACGAAAATGTACACAGCAAAAAAGTCAGTGTACATTTCACTAAATTTGAGTTTACTTAACACTCCTTGGGTGTACATACTGTATGACTCCCTCCATTTTGGAGTTAAAATAACACTTTCTAAAGAGTGAAATTTGTACATTACTCACAGAGTTCATTTTGACATAGTAAGAGTTTCTTCTTACATCAAACTGGAGTGTTATTATACCCTTCAAAGTGTTAATATATATAAAATTTGTACATTACTCACATAGTTCATGTGTATATAAGCTAATGAGTGCATATACTGCTTCTGATGAGAATTAATTTATTATATCTTATAATTTATTATATCATCAAGACTCGTAAAACACACTGGTTTGATCACTGTTTGTCCGAAAGAACTGGTTTAAGTAAAAAGAAAACACTGGACTTCCCTTCACTAGTGGCAAATACACTGCATATTGGGTTAAAGGTTTAACACTGAAAAAAAATCACATGAAACCATTTAGCCACTAAATCAAAAGGTTCTGAATTGCCATGAGATTGTGTTGGTTTTAAAGTACATGATTATCATAGTATTAATGTTTACTAGTATAGGTGGACAAATTAGAGTTTAGATTTCATTCACACTGCTCATATAACTTTATGTGGGTAGTAATCTCCTGATTTCGTTTCAGTTGCAAAGATCATGGAAAGATTTGTTTCTGAGGAAAAGATGATTTTGTAATTTTCCATCTTCTCGTATGGAAACTTTATTAACTGGAAAAGATCTTAAGTTGAGGAACAAGTTATAATAGCCTGAGAAGTAATATCTGGATATGATGCAAGCTAGTCTTTCACAGTAAAGAATTGAACTTTGTCTTGCTTAAAATCTTTACCATGTTGTCACCATAGTTTCAACTGAATTTACAGTGATTAACGTGTGTTTATTTTGAGTTTATTTGCTTTAATGTAAGTTTTTGTTCAATCTAAATGCTTTAATACTTAATGTTGACAAAATTACAGAAAATGACACTTGAAGAAAATGACAAGTGTCATTAACTAAAAAACATGCTAAAAAAGGATGGTTTTGGAACATTTTCAATTCAAATACTCTAAACATGGCTTTCTGTCACATTCCAAAACATTTTATTTCAAACATCTCTCGATAAGTGTCCACATTTGATCCCAAGTTTCAAATATAAATGTTTCACGTTTCACAAGTGTTTCAAATTAAAATATTCCAAAACCACACTTTCACATCTGCAAAAAGTGATTTCACAGGATCTTTAGTAAACATTTTCAATAAGTACATAAATAATGATGAAATAATCTGTAAATTAAACAGGCATGCACTAATAAAAAGACTTAACATGAGCAACTCCAGTTCATGTGTGAATATACCTTAATTACATGTTGGTACATGTTTAAGAATTAATGTATTAATTAACACTTTCATTTAAGTGAAACGTAGCTCGCTCACTGAGAAACTGAACCTTGACCAACATGAACTCATGACCTGTTAACGTATCATTATGTCATGACTTTACTTGGAGGGGCACATTATTATTAACTCATTACAACTCATGAACTCGTGTTTAACTCATGTGACTCATGCATAGTTAATGTTAGTTCTTGATTAGTGCATGCCTCGACTTATCATAAGTTCATAATAAAGTAATGTTTAATTTACATATTAGTAGATAATTGTCCATGTACTGTTATTGTAAAGCATTACCGGTTCTTTAGGATTTGTTTGTCAAAAACTCACCCAATTAGTAGACTAGAAAGTTCAGTTTAGCTCTCTGAGCAAAACTCCAAACTTCAACCTCTCAAAGCCATTCCCATTATATTATCATCTATTTTTAATGCTCGTCAGGTGAGAAACCTATTAGTGCTCATAACTAGCTGCCATTTCTTTCTTCTTTTTTTTTTTTTTACAAGGACCTATCAGCGTTTCTTTCCATCTTTTATACACTCAGCAGCAACACACCCAAGTCTCATTCATGAATAAGACTAATGAATTATACATGCAGTCATTCCAGCTGAAGTGCACCACAGCCCTTTGCTTTCCATTTGATGTCTCACCATTTATTATAACTGTTGTTTCAGCAAGTCTCAAGCACTAAGCGCGTCTGCTTACTGTACCTCCATCACAACAAACTTGCCTCCAGTACTGTTATAATGTGCCGTTAAAGCTCAATCCGCTCAGGGTTTTTCCAGTTTTCCATCACTTTGCCATGGTGAAGTATATGATGACTGCAGTAGCGTAAACTCATCTCCGGGGACATCCACTGTGTAGCCTAATTGTTGAGGATGTGCGGAGGTGGAAATGAGATCAGCTTAATTGTGTATTTTCCGCTTGTTTGGGCCAGTAGTGTAGCCGCCGCTTCCACTGAAAGAGCACAACCAGGTATTTTTCCACTTTTAAAAGAAAAGCAGAGGAAGATTCCTCTGTGACCTTTTGAAAATGATGATTTATAATGGGACGGATATTTAATAACACACCATTATAGCTAAAGTGATGCATCTAGGTGTGAATACAGAGTCATCAATCAGGTGCACTTATGTTATTTTGCAGGCTCCTGATTTTATTCTGCCTGTGTATAGGGTAACATGCATCCAAGGTAAAAAAATTATATATAATAAAAATAAATAAATAAATAAATAAATACATAAATAAATAAATAAATAAATAAATAAATAAATAAATAAATAAATAAATAAATAAAAAATGTATTATTATGAATATTATTATTATTGCATACAGTTAAAGTCAGAATTATTAACCTCCCTGAATTATTATCCCCCCTGTTTATTTTTTTATACAACAAATCAGGCTTTCTCCAGAAGAAAAAAGATTATCAGACATACTGTGAAAATTTCCTTGCTCTGTTAAACATCATTTGGAAAATAGTTAAAAAGAAAAATAAATTCAAAGGGGGCTAATAATTCTGACTTCAACTATATATATATATATATATATGAAGAGTTTCGTTGCAAAACGAGATATATCCATTTTGAGAATTGTTGGTTATTTGACATTATTATTGATAAGTTTTGTGAAGCAAATTGGTCAAAACACTTGCAAACATCCACATAACACAACGGAAATGTTTCAAGAGTACCCAAAAACATGACGGACCCAGCTGAGATACAGATGTGTCATTGTGAGACAACCGAATCGGGTAATCAAGATATTGAAATAAACCAAAAACAACTGGATCTCAGCTGGGTCCGTCTACATTTCTGTTGTGTTATGTGGATGTTCGCAAGTGTTATGACCAATTTGCTGCACGTTTCTTCCGTTGTTTGTGTTTTGACCAATTTGCTGCACGTTTCTTCCGTTGTTTGTGTTTTGACCAATTTGCTGCGCGTTTCTTCCGTTGTTTGTGTTTTGACCAATTTGCTGCGCGTTTTTCCGTTGTCTGTGTTGTGAGAATTTGCAACAGGTGTGCTGTCAAATTGATGAAGATCGTTTTTTAATTTGCTGGTGTTTTTTGTTATTGCATGTGCTTTCTTAAATTGCAACGAGTTAAGCTCTCTCGGCCACCGTACAATTGTATTAAAATCGGACTATTGGTGTCCATGTAAACATACTCACTGTTGCATTTTATCCAAAGAAACTGTGTTCTGCACTATAAAAAATGCTGGGTTCCATACAGTTGATTTGTGTTGAGACAACATGAAGGAATTAAGTTAACTCGTTTTTACAAATTTAAGGATATTTATCAGAAAACAATTACATGTGCCTCTAAAAAACTCAAGAAGTACATTGTTTCAGCCCATTTTAAACAAATAGTCTGTGTTCTCTTTGTTCTCTAATTTTATTGGTCCATCAGAATGGATAGACACCAGCTCTATTGGGTCTATTGTGGTTTTCTTTGTAGCTGTTATATTACTTTTTATTTTATTTTTTTTGTGTTTTGAACAGTTGTTCTGGAAAATGAATCAAATTTGAGTTTGAAATCGTTTCAACTTTACTTTAAGTTAAACCATGAAAGAATGAACCATAATTAAAGTTAAAACATTTTCCAAGAACTCAGCAAATACATTTAAGAATTCATCATACATTCTTATTAAGCCTGGTTCTGTTGGGTCAGGTTGCGAGTTCATTTTCAAGCAAAGTGAAACCGCTCATTTTGGACTGATTGTTTTGGTGCAGATCTGAGCATGATTTCTGTATTCACATCTGCTTAAAAAACAAGCTAAGGAAGTAAACTGTCTCTGAAAGCACAGTCAAACCCACCATTGAGCGTCTACTTTTCTCTGCTTGGTCAGATGGATCAATCATTTGTCACTAACCAAACAGTGCTCACACCAAACAATATTTTTCTCTTACTGTCAATAATCACTGCGTCAAATTACGCCATTTGACTTCTTGTGGATAAAACACATGGCAAAGTACATGTAGATTCTCAGTCAATCATTGCTTCTATTTTTAACATGCTTGACGTCATTGAGAAGAACTAGCAATCAAGTACTTGTGATATACAAAGATGGTGCACGCGGACACTTCTGAATGACAGGAAATGAAATATGTATTATAGCAAAATAGTCCTGTTTTGTAAGCAAAAGAGACAATTACTGTTTGATAAAAACATATTTGCCTGAGAGGCTTTTCAAAGATGGTTGCCAAGTTAAACACATGTTTATCAGGACATTGTGAAGCGTTGCAGACGTGGCAGAGGTTGTCGTTCATTATGACACTACATGAGAAAAAAACAATCAGTTCTTTCAGCCCGAATGGCTGTTGTCATTTACAAATCATCATGACCCCTCTACGCATGTCGGAAACTAATTAACTGTCTGTCCATGCCAAATCTGAATTTCCGGTGCTCAACATTCGTAAACATGGAATCAATGAAATCAGTTTTGTGGTTTCAATTCAAGTCCTAATGCTTAGGAAGTAGATGCAAAGTGGATTTCGCTTTAACAACGCAGAAAACAACATCTTTTTAATATGCAGGGCAACACAAAATAAAGCCTTTTCACGTCTCAGCTTTAACTGCAGTGTTTGAGGGTCAAAGTAGATGTCATCTGCAAAAAACCACAGACTGCCATTATGCAAATTTGTTACAAGCGTACACATGTGGGTTTGTGTAAGAAGTAAAAGAGGAATTGCTCACGACTCATTTCTCAGGCAATCCACAATTGGGTCTTTTTTTTAGAAGACATTCACTCGACAGGCATCTTTGCATATAAAAACGTGAGATGCAGCACTCAGGAACCATCCTGCTCCTTGTTAGCATCAAAGGTTGGTCCACTGTGATGGAACTGACGTTGATGAGAAGTGCTGCGTCTAAAATTGTAAAACTAGGCACAACGTCTTATTGGGTGGCGTTTAGACTAAAATGTTTTTAGTTTAAAATCCATAAGTTTGTCAGAGATGCACCTGATGTCCACACTACTTCACTGTTCTCTACATGTAAAAACCTTTTGCCTTCTGAAAATGCTAAAGGCCCATTTTGTTTGGAAATGCTGGTGTTCCATTTCAGTGTAGTGTTGGGAAAAATTAATTTATTTTGATTACTTTTTTCCCTACTTTTCATTAAACATTTGTATTGCTTAGGTGATTCATTAATTAATTCATTTTCTTGTCAGCTTAGTCACTTTATTAATATGGGGTCGCCACAGCGGGATCAACCGCCAACTTACCCAGCATATTTTTTACGCAGCGGATGCACTTCCAGCCGCAACCCATCTCTGGGAAACATTCATACACACACATTCCCACTCATACACTACGGACAATTTAGCCTACCCAATTCACCTATACCACGTCTTTGGACTTGTGGGGGAAACCGGAGCACCTGGAGGAAACCCACGCAACCACGGGGAGAACATGCAAACTTCACACAGAAATGCCAACTGACCCGGCCGGGACTCGAACCAGCGACCTTCTTGCTGTGAGGCGAACGTGCTACTCACTATGCCACCGTGGCCCCTGCTTAGGTGATAAATTAAGCAAACTTCATTACAGAAGTGGAAGTTTCCTGCCACTGGCTGAAAAGATAGAGCGACATCGATATATGTGTCACACCCTCTGCACGTTCCCGCAGTCCAGTCACCATCCACCACACACCACACCCGTGAGCACTCTCCTGATTACTAATTCATCACACCTGCAATCACTTCCCTCTGCACACATAAATGCTCGCCTCACTCATTCACTCACTGACTGGCATCACGTTCACATGATCAACCCTACCTTCTCGTCTCGTCGTCCTCGGAAGCTCTCCTGTGCTCCCAGCGATTCAGCTCTGCCTTCTGCATGATCCTGCAAAAGGGAAGTGACTTTGTTTTCACCCTAAGACTGTTGTGCACTCAAACTCACCTATCTGGATCTCCCGCTTGTTTCAGGATAAACCCTGCTTGCTTTGATCTCACGTGTGGTCTTTATTAAAATATCACTTTTGTGATCACTGCCTCCTTCTCCTTGTTGTGACCGTGACAATATGAAAATAACTTTAATTTCTATCTTGGCTTTCCTGTACAATGAGATGTGCGTAGAGAAGTTTCCAGAAAGAGGAAGTATTCCTGGGTGCGGGCTGCAGAATGATTGACAAGTGACAAATTCCACCAAAACTTCTTTTAATACCAGTTGTGTATAAATACTAGAGTCAGGGAAATGCAGGGTTGTTGTGGACCTCCCGAATGTAATTTTTGTATTGTATTTGTGTGATGTAAGGGACAGACGTGACCCACAGCTCTAAATATCAAATTATTCATTTGTTTCTAATAAATTACGAATATTTTTGGCATTTAAGAAAATCCTCTGCTGACTTTTCATTGAACATGAATGGAATTGGCTAGATATTCTACAGTAGACAAAATGAAACACAAACTTTTAAAAACTATCCACTGTTGCTTGACTGGTCTGGTCTATCGCTCTCTCATGTGACAATTTCACAAGTGGTAGACCTCAAGTATGGATACTGGGAAAATATGCACATGCCCAGGGAGCATGAATGGTCTTGTATCATGCGAGTTAGAGTGTATAGTAGGGACAAAGATTGTTTTTCTGAAATGCAATAATAAACACCAGTCAGAATGAGGAGACGACATTTTGTGATGAATACACCCCAGTGTTAATGACACCGTAACACTGGAACTACCAGACTTCTATAACTACTAGCATTATCATATCGATCATTCTGTTCTCAAATAAGACGTCATATTGTCACATCATTTTTACGTTCAAAGCTTCTATTGAGATATTATATTTAAGCTTTGAACGTCTGTTGTCATATTTATTGTCATTTATTGTCATATTTATTTATACGACATCACCCTAAAAATGTTTTTAGTAAAAGCAGTCTATAAATGTATATTTAGGCTATTAGATCACCAGTGCATCACTTTAATTTTCACTAGCAAGGGAGAAGGATTTCTGTGGCACTGAATATGCTGCTTCGAAAGACATACAGTATATGAAGTAAAGTAATGTTTTTGTTAGCAGGAAGTTGCAAGGCAACAGAGTCATGCATATTTAAAATCACTGAAAAAAGTAGCAGGCATTTAATGTATGCTATGGTAGTTCTAGGTAGAAATACTCCAAACTCTTTTGTGTATTGTAATTTTAATAAAATAACTAATTTAGAAAGAAATATACACTCATCGGCCACTTTATTAAGTACACCTTACTAGTACCAAATTGGCCCCTCTTTTGCCTTCAGAGCTGCCTTAATTATTCGTAGCATTGATTCAACAAGGTAATGGAATTATTCCTCAGAGATTTTGGTCCATATTGACATGATAGCATCATGCAGTTGCTGCAGATTTGTCAGCTGAACATCCGTGATGAGAATTTCCCATTTCAGCACAACCCAAAGGTGCTCTATTGGATTGAGTTCTGGTGACAGTGGAAGCCATTTGAGTACAGTGAACTCATTGTTATGTTCAAGAAACCAGTCTGAGATGATTTGCACTTTATGGCACGTTATCCTGCTGGAATTATACATCAGAAAATACACTGAAAATACACTGTGGTCATAAAGGGACGGACATGGTAGGCTGCAGGTAGGCTGTGGTGTTGCCATGATGCTCAATTGGTACTAATTGGCCCAATTTTTCCAATCTTCTATTGTCCAATTTTGGCAGATGGAGAGCTGTACCTAATAAAGAGGCGGATGAGTGTACATGCATGAGTGATTCTTCCCACCAATATGTTTCTCATTCCACAAGGGTCAGACAGGAAAACGACATCAAAACAGTAACACTAGCCACACTAATACACTGGAGGGTTGAGTAGCAGAGCCGGTACAGAGGTATCCGCACCTGTATGATGGCTCGCAGAGAGACTTTAAAGGGCACATACATGAGCCCTTTTTTTTATATTTAATATAAGTCTTTTGTGTCAGCAGAATTTGTCTGTAAAGTTTCAGCTCAAAATACCCATCAGATTATTAATTATAGCTGCCTAAAGTCGTTCCATTATAGCTCTAAACAAATTTTTGCTGTTTTTTGGACTGGCCCTTTAAGAATAGTTCTCCCCGCCCACCGTTCCCGTCAGCGTGCCTCAATCTCCGCCCTCGGCTGCGTCAGACAGACCTACGCTACAGGAACAGATGTAAAAGAAGCAGATCTCACTACGTTTGAGAAATACAACAGTAAGAACTTTACCAGACTGTTTAATGTGTTTGTTAAGGAGTTGCAACGATGAGTCACAGTTACAGAGTTCGTTCACGCGGTCGCGCACACACACACACACACACACAGACAGTGCGCGCGTTGAGCTTTGCACTGCTTTCGCAAGCAAATGTAAAAGGATACATGTTAATATCCACTGCTGTATGGATATCTGTTATGTTAATGTACACAATAAACCTGATTTAATGTCAACAAACCGAGATTGAAGCGTATTTTTTGCTGACACGCGGCTGTGGTGATGAAGTAAAGCTAAAGTAAATGGCTGTAGTTCATTACAAACATGCACTGTTTTAAACACGTGTTAAACTTAAACTCACTCTTGATCACATTCAATGATGATTGATGACCTTCTCGAACTGAACAGACCTTTTATTCCCGGTTGTTTTGCGCACGTCCTGTCTTGTTGATTTGATTATATGCATTACTACGGAGACATGTTAATACGCAGCTGTCAATCAAATTGGTGGGCGGAGGGATCGCACTCCTACGTCAAGTTGTGGTCGGTCTCAAAACCGCTCCAATTGGTCCACCGTTTTTATGCTGTTAAATTGAAAAAAAAAGGACTGGGTGTGTTTATACCACCCCAAAATGACCGTCTATACACTATAACTACACATATGACTGTCCAAACAGCTTAAAAAGTAGATTTTTCATCAAAGGTGCCCTTTAAAGACTCAGAGAGGTCCAAACACCAGATGAGAAGCCAACCTCATCACATCATGTCTATTCTATCAGCCTGCGCTCACCGGTTGTGCCATTGTGTCACTTTTTTATGACCTCAAACAAAGCATACAAAAACTTAGTATATTGAGTATATTGGGGCCTTATGCACGTCTGTCAAAAGTGTTTACATAGACAGACATTGCAAAAGTAGAGCGTTGGAATTGAAAAATGAGTTCTGCGTGAATGGCTCCACATTTATGAACAAAAACAATAGCATACACTATTACAATGAGGTATTAACATAATAAGGGTACATTACAATGTTTGTAATGTCTAAAACATAGTTGTGTAGCAGTAATTTTTCATTTTCTTGTAAGACTGTGTCTGTGTTAGGTAAGTAGTCTAATAGGATTGAAAGAAAGCTCTTAATATGAGTATTACAGATATGCTTTTAGCTGAACTATGATAGGGATGCGTCTTACTGTAAACTGTCTGAGCTATTGACATCAACTTATGATTGTTGATGCCTCTCCTCGTTTCTCGTTCCCGTTCCCCTCCCTCCACTCCCTCGATTATGCACTTAAAGTTTTAAGAGCATCTCCTGTTTTAAAACCATAACCTTCGTGAAGTGCTGTCATGATAAATTAAACATGCAGACGGCATAATTTTTATGCAAAACACCCAAAAGCACGAGGAAAGGCACCTTAGCGTTATTGAGGGCTGTTTTACAATTCATATTTCTCAGAGATTAAATCGTTGATAGAGTTTTGATTTATGTACAAGCTTCAGTTCCGTTCCACCAGAGACAAAACGTGAGCCTTTCCTCTGTCCTACACACACACACACACACACACACACACACACACACACACACACACACACACACACACATAAGAGTGGATTCGTCTTCCTTGTCAGTTCATTTCTAATTAATCAGCTCATGCAGGTCTTTAGAGGCCTGGGATGCACAAGTAGGTTATGACAGTGTCTGGATTTCATTCTCCTACTCCTGCACTGCTAAAACACACCTTCTGAGCAAAGGCACATATCAACACATTATCACAAAAGGAGCTTTTTCATATGGAAGAGTATGGAAACTGAAATACAAAATAGAATAAACATATGATAGAAATAACCTTGCAGCAATGTACTGATAATGAACATCCAGGCTAGTTAAAGCGACATTCTGAAGAATATGTGAATATTTTCTGTCTGTGATTTTTTTCCTCTGTAAGAAAATAAACATGTTACGAAAAGACAGTGTTGAGAAAACAGCAGTTAAGAAAGCATCTGATCATAAAGATGTATGTAAGTATTTTAGTTAACTCTGAAATTCACGATATCATTTTAACAGAAAAGGTTGTGTCACATTCTCTGCACATTCCCGCAGTCCCAGTCACCACTCTCAGTCACCATCCACCACACACCACACCCATGAGCACTCTCCTGATTACTGATCTACCACACCTGCAATCACTTCCCTCTACACACATAAATACTCGCCTCACTCATTCACTCACCGACTGGTATCAAGTTCACAGGGTCAACCTTACCTTCTCATTTCGCCGTTCTCGGATGCTGTCCTGTGTTCCAAGTGAAACAGCTCTGTCTTCCGGAAGATTCTCCAAAAAGGGAAGTGACTTTTGTATTCACCTAAAGACTGTTGTGCACTCAAACTCACCTCTCTGGATATCCCGCTTTACCCAGGATCTACCCACCGGGCATTGATCTCTATTGTGGTTGTTGTTGAAGTCACTACAATAAATATCACATTTGTAATCCCTGCCTCCTTCTTGTTGTGACCGTGACAGGTTGTTATCGACCTTATTCTTCAATGCGGAAATGGGCTCGTTTTTTGCAATTGTTTTAAAACTTCTGATTCAGCTGCCTGTGGGAAAAATGACTAGGAATAATAAACCACAGAAAACGGTCAAACTATGTGCTCTACAAACAAGTGTTTGCATGTGTATACAGTCAAAGCAGAATAATATAAAGACAATATAAGTTTGCAACATCAAGCAGCAGATCAAGCTGTTTTTTTTTAATACTTTTGTTTTCATTACTTTTTATTTTTTTAAAAGTACAACATAAAAACAGGCGACACGGTGGTGCAGTTGGTAGTGCTGTAGCCTCACAGCAAGAAGGTCGCTGGTTCGAGCCCTGACTGGGTCAGTTGGCATTTCTGTGTGGAGTTTGCATGTTCTCCCCGTGGTCGCATGGGTTTCGTCCAGGTGCTCTGGTTTCCCCCACAGTCCAAAGACATGCGGTACAGGTGAATTGGGTAACCTAAATTGTCCATAGTGTATGAGTGTGAATGAGAATGCATGGATGTTTCCCAGAGATGGGTTGCAGCTGGAAGGGGATTCGCTGCGTAAAACAAATGCTGGATAAGTTGGCGATTCATTCCGCTGTGGCGACCCCGAATTAATAAAGGGACTAAGCCGAAAAGAAAATGAATGAATGAACAACAGAAAAACAAACAAACAGTATCGTCTCAGAATATACACACTTTGCAGGTAAGTATTGTATGAATTGCCATCCATGTGGGTTCAGCTGTTGGAGATACAAAACGTAATGTAACACAGTCTGTAGACATTAAAAAAAAAAAAGAAAAATCCTATAAGGTGCCTGTCAATTTTCATGAGGGGTGTTGGATTTAGAAGGATCACGTTTCAGGTCTAAGTAGCCAAGAAAAGATTTCCAGGTAGCAAAGAATTTTTCGTTAGAATTGGTCCTGATAAATCTGAGCCTTTCCAAGTGTATAACAGAGGCCATATCCATTAACCAGGTTCGAGAAGGAGGTGGTAAAGGAGATTTCCAGTTTTTTTAGTATTAGCCGCTTGGCCACAGTCATGCCTAGAGTAAGGGCTTGTTGGAGATGTTTTGGAAGGGTAAGGGAGTGTTCTGAAACCCCGAAAATGGCAAGCTCTTTGTCCGACTGGAGGGAAATATTATAGGCCTTGGAGTATAGATCAAAAATGTTTGTCCAAAAATTGAACAAAGAGGGGCAAAACCAAAAGGCATGAGCTGTGGTGTCCTCTGTGATTTTACATTTGTCACACATTGGTGAATTAGAGGGAAAGATTTTGTGTAATTTGGTTTTGGCATAGTGCAGGCGATGCATAACTTTGAACTGTATTAACTGGTGCCTACTGTTTACCGAACAGGACCCCTACTGCAGTCAGGCACTTATCCCATAGTTCCTCTGATATCTCAGTTCCAAGTTCATCCTCCCAAGCCAGTTTGAATTTCTCAGTAGAAGATGAGGCAAAGGTTTCAAACAACCCAACAAAATTTGAGATAAGATGAGTGGACTGGGGAGGATTCAAGAAGACATCAAATAACATATGTTTATCAGGGATACATTCAAAATTACTAATTTTAGATTTCACATAATGCCTTACTTGCAAGTAACAAAAAAAAATGTGAAAGAGGTAAATTAAACTTTTCTCTCAACTGACCAAATGATGCAAATCTCTGTTCAACATAGAAGTCCAAACAAGCTGTTTTTAATGTCTAAATATCAATAGAAGGGAATGAGACTCGAGCCAAAAAGATTTAAATGGCTGCAAAGAGGTGAATAGTTTTATTATATTCTATATTTAACATTATGATCTGAATTATTGAATATATAATATACTGAATTATTAACCTCTTTTCTTTGTATGACACATTGGCGAGTACACTGAAAACAAACTATGTCTGCAAAGTAGTCGTAAACATTTTATATGTGTTGAATTTAAGCAAACTAATTATATTTCAAGAGTTCACACTTAGATAATGCTCGACTATGATAGCAGGTTTGGCATGCTGTCCCGGGAGAGAACCCTGAGCTCGGAGATAGATGAGTCCAAGGTTCCCGCCTGGTCAATGAGCATTAGGAGGGATACGAGATCAGGTGTTTCTCGAGTGCCCCCCTTGTACTATATCTAATATGTGGTTCTGATGTGTTAAGTGCTTGTGACTTGTTACAATTTGTTTATGTGCATGTTTTTAGACTGTGGGAGGAAACCGGAGAACCCGGGGAAAACCCACGCAAACACGGGGAGAACATGCAAACTCCACGCAGGGAGTGCCAGCTGGCTCGATTAGAACTTAAGCCTGTGGCCCTCTTACTGCGAGGCAGCGGTGCTAGCCGCTGAGCCACCGTGTTGCCCGTTCATGGAAAGATGGAGAAGTTGGGGATGGGTGAGGGGGGATTTCCGAAAACGAATATGTAGAAGTTGAGGCAGGATATATATAGTAGTTTTAGGATGATCTGATAGGCTAGCTAATGATTAGCAATGGGAATCAGCTAAAGTCAATCATATCACGTGCTTCTCTCAAAATTAGTTTGTGAAACTTCACTTAGTAATGTTCAACTTAAGTTGTATTTTTAAATTCAGCACAAATAAATTGTTTACAACCACTTAACTTAAAGCTTTTTTGTAAATCCAAGGAGTCATCTTTGAATATTTTTGGATATTATCCTGAACATTTGGTATGCATAAAAAATGTTACATCTTTTTTTATTTTCCCGAATTTCTCAGCGAAAATGTTGGACCCTTTCTAAATATAAGATCATGTGACAAAAATGATGCTGGCACATTTTACCCATTGCCCACTCTCCAGTATCTGATTTCAGTGGCAGTGAGTGAAACCAGAAATACATTTAAAAGCCCATGCATTTTAAAATGAGCTGAAAACCACATATCTGCCTTTAAGTAAGGATTGTAAAAACATCCAGAGCATGACTATGTTTGATGTAGTGTGAGCCCGAGGCAGTAATCTAAAATCCTGCAGAAATGCTTTGATACACCCCCAACAGCACCATCCTCTGTAAAAGCTGTGGAGACATCTAAGACATGCTTGGATATGTTGACCATTCATTATATTTATGTCTTGATATATACACAACATTTTTCCTCTTATTGACTTATTGTAGATAAGACTGGACTAATACTCACAAATTCAGGTAATATTTGAAAGAATAAAAAATCAAGAAAGAAAGTTGAAAATTGTTTATATCTTTGCAGTGTATTGAGGTAAAAATCATGACAAAATGCTATGTATATTAGCAACCAACAGCCATTTCAAGTGCCTCAAATTCACGTTTTGAATAGACATGTTGTTCAGCTTTTGAGGGGAAAAAAATCATAAGAAATCTATTTATAGGATGGTAAACTGTGAATGCATAAATTGTAGTCCACGTATGCCCAATACTGGCTATTATAATTTATTTATTTTCCTTCGGCTTAGTCCCTTATTTATCAGGGGCCGCAGTGGAATGAACCGTCAACTATTATAGGATATGTTTTATGCAGCGGATGCCCTTCCAGCTGCAACCCATCACTGGGAAACACCCGTACGCTTTTGCACTCACACACTACAGCCAATTTAGTTCATCTGGTTCACCTATAGGCCATGCCATGTGGAGAACATGCAAACTTCACACAGAAATTCTAACTGGCCCAGTTGGTACTCAAACCAGCAACCCTCTTGCTGTGAGGTGACAGTGTTAACCACTGAGCCACCATGTTGCCCACTGACTAATAATTTCAACCAAATTATGATGAATGTAAAACATGAACTCCTGGGTTATCTTACTTTGCTTTTCCTAAACATTGGATTGACATCCCTATTTTTATATTCCAGTGTCATTGATTGAATAAACAAAGCACACTATCTGGTTACAAAAAGATCTTTGACATGGCCTGACTATTTCAATATATTTTCACAGAATATAGTAAATAGAATAGTAAATTTTATGTTGTTTACTAATTTTGATCTCCAAAACCAACATACACATACTATATATTCCATATAATGTCACATGTTCATCCTACATCATCCAGCCTACTGCGATTTGAATTCTTGTTTGATCTGTCTGCCTGTTCTGCTTTCAAATGTGCTGTCTCTAATGATTGGAATCAATTTGCAGAGAAAGCTAAAATTGGGCAATTATTTTTCCATATTAGCTTTTATTGATTCTGTTATAAATAGCCTTGCAAATGGTTTGCAGAGGCTTGGTAATGAGAACTGTCTTGTGTAAACTGTGTTTTAGCAGCTGCAAATTTGTCTACAGTTTCTAAAATGTTTTACATTTTAATTCGACATTTCACAAATAACCATTTAGTAGTATTTAAGTCTTGATTTGAAAACTTTTTTCAAGAGAACAATTTTGTGTTCGTTGATTTTATCAAATGTTTAAATCAATTTTTACTCAATATGTAAAATATATATTGCTTTTTTGTGCAAAATTGTTTTTCTTTTTTTCCCCTCCCTTTTATTATTTTCAAAGATATGTAAAACAAAGCATATTGTACAAACATCAACAATCCCCCCCCCTCAAAAGCAAAAAAAAAAAAAAAAAAAAAAAAAAAAAAAAAAAAAAAA
>CAIGQQ010030612.1:7700814-7719967 GCA_903798035.1 Danio albolineatus
ATCCACCTAACGTGCACTTACCTCTGTCTCCTGTCCGCTTCATAACAAACCCAAACTGGAATCATCATTTAAAAGTAGCACAACTGGTTGCATTGGTATATCTTTTTCTATAATGTCAGATACTATTGATGAAGTTTTTTCCCAAAACTCATACACCTTTTCACATTCCCACACCATATGTATAAATGTTCCAACCTGTTGGTGAGAACAAAAACGGCAAGAGTCACCTAATATTATTATAAATATCCCATAGGATATGAATAAATAATTCCCAAAATGATTACTACCCACAAACAAATTTGAGAACATTTATTTTGTATGGCCTCCTTGCTTAATTTTTCCTGTTTATTACAATTATTTTATTTGCCTGTTTATATATTTATTTTTTGCTAGTTATTTGTTCATCGTGAGCATAGACTGTGAAAGATAGATCATGAGCTTGAATTATTTGTCAGAATAGTTTACACAAAAACAAAAACAAAACAAAAATATGTCTGAAAATAAAACTCAAATAAAATAAAAAATAAGATCTCACTATGTAAGATCCCATTGAAATGATTAAAGGGATAGTTCACACACAAAGGAAAATTCTGTTATTAATACTGCTCTACAAAGGCCACGTGCGACTACATATTTTGTCAAAATTGAGCTAAAGCCTAAAATAGTCTTTGTGACCTCTGTTCTGTCTTGTGAAAAAGCCTACTGGTTCAATTTTGTCCCATTTCAGAAAGACAGGAGTGTCAAAATTGCTGTCACGACAAAATGGAAGCTGGAGTACAATCTTTAAAGGCATTTTGTGTAGTTTCGGTGTCTGCATAGACACTGCATTTTGCCTTTGTAAGGCAGACATATAACGTTGTATATAGTAATATACCTGAACATACACTTGCCCATGTATATTTGCATTTAACACTTACTTCTATTTTTGGAATAATTATTATCTGTTTTTTGTCCTGTCTCTGTAATTCTGTTGCACTGTAGAAGCTCTGTCACGAAAACAAATTCCTCGTATGTGTGTGCATACCTGGCAATAAAGCTCTTTCTGATTCTGATTCTAATTCAGAAAAGCTCCCCCTCATGTCATTCCAAACCCATTTAAGAACTTCGTTGATCTTCATAACACAAATTAAGATATTTATTCCAATCAGAGGAATTTGTGTGAGTGTAAGCAGTGGCACACGCATATAGAGCACAGTGTTTCATAAAGGTCCATCCTAAACTGAGACTGTAGAGAAGAGAAATTACAACTGAACCAGATGACACATTTGTACCCTTCTGCACTTTGAACCTTTCAGGACCTTTGCTGTCTATGAAGAATGAGAGAGCTCTCTGATTTTATCTAAAATCTCTTAAGTAGTGTTCTGAAGACAAAGGAAGGTCTCACAGGTATGGAACAACATGAGGAGTAATTAAAGATAATTTCATTTTTGGGTGTACTTATTAATCTTGATCTCTATATACAAACACACACACACACACACACACACTTGTATGTATGGTTTACGAGGACTCTCTAAAAGCATAACAGGAAAAATGTGGTAAAGTTTAAATGTCAAAACACCTCATTAAGTTTTATTATTAACAATTTTGAATTATGAGGACACAAACATGTCCCGTAAACCAGTGGTTGTCAACTGGTTTGGCCAAGGGACCTACATTTTTACATGGTCATCAAGCCGCGACCCAAATTTTTAGGAACTGTAATAGAATTTTAGGAATTATGATTAATTTGTATTTATTTGTTAACATACACAACTAGTGACAGAAAAATCATGAGAAAATCAGCAAGACTTACAAATAAACAATGTTTTATTGCTGACATTTAACAAAATGTATCAAATTATAGAAATATTACAAAGTAAAAACAACAAACACTGTAAACGGTGGTTAGGGTAAGGAAAGGTTGTTACCATAAACAAAACTGAACTGTTAATAAAACATTAACACTGATCCTGTTGAACAGAACAAACCAGCAAATTGTAAAATTAGTAAAATAATCATAACCAATTTTACATCTAATATGACAGCAATTATAAACATATGTTTCACTTAACAGTAATTAGAGAAGATAATGAGATAACTGAGGATGTGCTTTACTGATGTGATAAGAGTTTCAAAGTCAGGAGTGATGGTAGACAGTGCTACCCGAAGATCGTGCTCTATGTACAACCTGTTTCTTTGCTTGGAGTTAAGCTGCACCAAGGAAGAGAAGCCACTTTCATACAAATACATAGTTCTGAATGGGAAGGGTTTGATCGCACTCTCAGATCGTGAAAACTGGGAGAGGCTTACTTCACTGAATTTCTTTTTCAGCATCTTATCACATGACAGCTCCACCAACTGACCCTCTATGTTGCTCGGCAATGTGACGCTTTCCACGTCGATTCCAAAGGCATCGGTTGTCGTGCGCGCATTTCAAAATAAAAGTCCGGTACACGCAAAACAAGTTAAAAATTTAACTTTTGTTGTTTTTTTAGACCACACACTCCGCGACCCACTGAAAATGTTCATGCCACCCACTTTTGGGTCGCGACCCACCAGTTGAGAAACACTGCCGTAAACCACATTGATAGAGTATATCTAGGTCATTCACATGAACCTTTGCCATTTTGTGTGCTCTTAAACCAGATACGCGGGTTTACACACATTCTTAGACAATACTTATTTATTGCGAAGTCTTAATGTATCTTTGATTCAAACAAACAAACAAACAAACAAACAAACAAATGCTATTGCATGTGACTGTAAGGCCATCACAGACAATTAATTAAAAGAAGGAAGACATGGGAGCTTTCCAGCACCTCTAATGGACATCTGTGCTCCACACGGGCTCAGTGTCGGGTCATCTTGCCAACCGGTCTCGCATTTAAACTCTGCCCACAATCCTGTCAAGGTCATACATTCCCGATTCCAGCTTATGTCACCATCCCAATCAAATCACAGCAGAAAGATCCATTTGGGTTTGATCTATAGCAGATGGTGGAGGAGAGGCAGACGTTTGTAAACAGCTTTCCACCTCCAAAGGTGCAAATAAAACACTTTGTTAGATTGAACCGGGGAGAAAATACACATGGAGAAGTCTAGCAGCTCAACAAACAGATATTTCTTTTCATTTCCACCTTCTTGAATCAATCAGCCAATCGATATCATCTCTGAGGTCTTGTAAACATATTATTTTAAACAGTATGGGAAGGTCTTAATTAGAGACTGGACTTGTAAATATATTCCAATGCAACCCTGTAACTCCAATTACCCCGAAGAAAAATAATGTGCCACAAAATGCCTCATAAACACAGCCAACAGGGTTTTTAAATAAATAAATAACTGTTAAAGGTTTTTCTGGTTGTTATCTCTGAAATGAGTCACTGACAAACGCCCACTCGCAGAGCAACTTTGGTTTTTCACTCCCAAGACAGTCTTTGAATTAACTGTTGGAAAACTTCCTTGAGAAACATGATAGTATTACGTGTTGCCATGATGTCTGAGACAAAATGTTGAGGGTGGAAATAAGAGCAAAGCTTTCAGGGATGTTTTGTAATTTAAACACTTTTAAAGGGGTCATCATGACATGGATTTACAATTTTTTTAATGTTCTTGAGTTTCACTTGTTTGCTTCTACACACACAAACACACACACACACGTGCGCACACACACACACACACACACAAACACACACTTATATACTATTTCAGCTCTCATCTTGCCGTTGTTGTCAGCAAATAACCAATGGTAGGATGAACTATTAAATATTAAACATATTAAACAGTCGTTTACAGATACAGAATTATGAATTTATTAACTTGTGTGAAACAGCCTAGGCTCTGGAGGTGGTCTATATGCAAATGTGTGTACGCCTTTGATGTCACATGCTACCTCGTGACAAACAAGTCATTTTTACCGCTTGAATAAATCAGTGCTTTGTTTTAATGAAACAAATACATCTTAAATGTCAAAAGATCTTATGACCCATTTAATATGAGTTTTTTTTTCGCTAATCAATTAATTATAAAATTGTTTTATATATAAAATGTTAATTGTTAAAAACATATTTAACATTTTCGTTCATTCATTTATTATTTTCCTTCGGCTTAGTCTCTATTTCAGTGGTCGCCACAGCGGAATGAACTGCCAACAATTACAGCTTATGTTTTACGCAGCGTATGCCCTTCCAGCTGCAACCCATTACTGGGAAACACTCATCCACACTCACATTCACACACATCCATGCACTACGGATAATTAAGTTTATTCAATTCACTTATAGCAACCGGAGGCAACCCACATGGACAAGGGGAGAACATGCAAACTCCACACAGAAACGCCTACTCGAACCAGTGACCTTCTTGCTATGAGTCACATGCTGCCTTTAACATTTTCATATTTAACAGATTTTGACATTTTCAAAAACATATTTGAATTCATATTTATTTTCAATTGTCTGTTTCATGTATCTGTGCTCATTAAAACACATGTTCCCTTGCCCTGCCTATAGTGGAAATATCTGCTGATAATAACAGGAGCATAATCTGATTCATGTCTGTGCTGACGTGATCAAAACAACTTACCTCTGATTATAAAACTCTAAATGGAAAATCTGAGGCCTCACCAAAGCTGCACAAGAGCTTTTCCTGCTCTGCTGTGGCAGGAATCAGGATGAAGAGGAAGAGGAGGAAATATTGCTGTTGTCTCTATCAAATTTCGTCAATGCTGCAGTAATGCTATTACGATTGTATTTGATTATGCCAAGCAGGGAGGCACAGCCTGCTTCTGAAAATGCAGCAAACTTTGCTGCCTCTTACATGCAGTACTAGCTAATAAATAACATTTATAAATATTTTTATTGAAATTTCATTAGTGAAGGCCAAGCACTGAGGATAAAGTGAGTTGAATATTAACAGACAACATTAAAACTTGTCCCAATCCCTAGCTTTTTGTTTTTATTAAATACTAGTTAATCATTAAACAGTACCTTCGAAATAGACACTACTTGCAGTATTTATTTGAGGTCACGCTTTACAATGTTTCATTAGTTAATGTTACACTCTAAAAAATGTGTGGTTGAAAATTAACCCAACCCTAACCCAGGCACTGGGTAACTATGGGACAGAACATGCCTTGGGTTGTTTTGACCCAAGTGCTGGTTTTACTTATTTAGCCCAAATCCTGGGTAGTTTGTTTAAACCAACCAGTAGGTTAGGTTAACCAAGTTGCTGAGTTATGACTTAAACATCAGGTTATATGGTGCTACCTTTATATTTACCATTATTACTAACAATTTTACTAAAAAAACTTTTACATTTTTGACTGGGTTCAACTATCACACAATTCATCCACCCCATACAGACATGTAAAACTAGCAACATATCAAACACTCAAATAAAGATAATTGCCACATGAGATCATGTCCAAACTATATTTCCATGTCATTGCCTCATCAGGAATCACTTGTCTCGGCATCTTGGTGTGTTTCCACCTTGTTGGTCCCCACCTTTTAATAACACAACACTTAGTAAACTTAGATTAGTAGTTTCATATCTGTTCATATCTGAACTTGTTCATGATAAATGTGTTTTTGGAGATCTTTTGTTACAATTAACTTGAAAAAAGCTAACTTTCTTATATTCGAGATTCATCGCACAAAAAATGTAAATATTTCTAAAGAGTTTGTCACTGTTTGTTTCACTTCTGGTGGTTACAATTTAAAGCTTATGAAAATGAAAAATTCAGTTTCTCAAAAACCTAGAATATATTTTCAAGCATCAATAAAAAAAAGTTACGGCTTTGTCGTTGAATTCGGCACGTTATAAACATACTTGATAAAATATAGCCTTAAAAGTACAATTTTAGTCCTTAATAACTTAATTATGACAAAACATGACAAGCCGTGAGCAGTTTTTCATCATATAGCCGTTAGCCTACATCATTCTGCGCATTCATTTCTGCGCCTACTGCATTTCAGTTAACAGAAGGCAAAACCCACACATTGACAGATGAAAAACAGTGAAACCAGTAAACCTTTAGCATGATTTATTCAAATTATTGGTAAACATTTAGTGTATATAGGTAATTTTAGTTACCTTAAAATCTTGCTTGTTGCGAGCCGTGACTGTCTGACGTCGTGATGAATCCAGAAAGTTCCAATAAAATGAATAAAGCGGTTGGGTTAAAATAACCCAACTTAGGTGTTAAAAGGTGAGAGAACCCCCTTTGCCCTTTTAGTTGGGTTGATCAAGCATGGGGCAGCCCAACTGTGTGTTTGCAGTACCCCAGACAACCCAGCTGGTTTAGTCATGCACAATTGCCCCAAAAATGTGTTTACGGATTTAACCCTGCACTTTTTAGAGTGTAGTTAATGTGTTTTCTAACATGGACTAATTATGAACAATAAAGCATTAGGGCTGTCAAAATTAGCACGTTAACGCACGCCGATTAATTTGAAATATTAATCGCGTTAAAAAAATTAACGAGGCGGCCAAGAAGGGCGGCAGAATAGTGAGCGAACCCCCCGCGACACCTACCCCCTCCCTCGGCAAGTATAAAAGCCTCGAGGTGCGCGTGCATTCAGCGGAGGCGCGCGATGCGGCGCCAGGTGAAAGTATAAATCCAGCTTAATCCACGACACCTACTCCCTCCCTCCCGGTCCACACGTTTATCCGCGAACCGGTCACTTTCTTTTTCACTTTCGGGTTGAGGGCGGCGTGATCACCGTTCGCCTAGAGCAAATTTGATGAACGCGACCGTGCGCGTTGATGACTCTGAAGGGAGTCGCTTATACCGGGTGAGCTCGCTGTACTGCCCGCGTTGTCTGTGTGTGTGTGTGTGTGTGTGTGTAAGAGAGAGAGTGTTTGTGTATGTGTGGATATCCTAACAACAAGATTAAACACCTAACATCGCAGACAGTCGCTCAAAGCAGTTTAGAATTTAATGTTTAGAGATGGCGTGACCAAAGTCCATGTAAGAAGTCTAGCCTATAGTCTTTGGTACGTGACTTTGATGATGTACCCCTTGGTGCTTCTTGCGTCCTTGTCACAGCACCAGTGGCACAGAATTTAAGCACTGAAATTCACATGCAGATTCGGTGATTCTGCTTGTGAGAGACTTTTCTCAAATTAGGTCACATGTCAACAGACTGGACTGTCTTAGCAACTACCAAAATATTAAGGAGGACTAAGCAAAATTGTTTCTACTTTATAATTAATGTTCTCAACTTGCAAAACAACTTTACAATGAAAAAAATTGTTTGTATTCAATACTTTGTTATTATAATTTTCCAATTTCCATATTTGCAATGCCTGTATTTTGGATTTTTTTGTAGTTCACTTAGAATCCAACATGGAAATAATTTTTGTGTGTTATTGGCATTGATTGTTTTAAAATTCAAACGGCACTTACATGCCTGTGTTTTTATTTCTGTAATAAATACGGTTTTTCGTGATTAATCATGATTAATCACAGACAAAAGTGTGATTAATTAGTTAATTTTTTTAATCAATTGACAGCCCTAAGCATTTATTAATTATAGTTCAGCATTTACTAACGCATTATTAACATCCAAATTCATGCTTGTTAACATTAATTAATGCACTATGAGTTAACATAAACCAACAATGAACAACTATTTTATCATTAACTAGCATTATTGTAATAAATATATGCTTCATTGTTTGTTCATGTTAGTAAATGAAAACGTACTGCTATATACATTTCTGGAGAGGGCCAAATACGTCCGAGGAGCTACATTTTTTTTCAGTTTTTGTTTTTGCTAATCCACCAGAGGCTGTATTGTATGTTATTTCAGATCTCAAATTTCTCTTGTGAGTTCCATTCCCGCCTGCTGTTCTCACGTAAATCCACCAGAGACCACTGTCGACTGACTGACTGACTGACTGACCAATCGGCTGACCCACCCTCCTCCTTCCCTAAACCCAACTGACAGTTTTAAAAAGCAATCCAGAAAAAGAAAAGCCCTCGTCTAATTTTTACCACGTTTTCAAATTTTACAATATTCTTACCCTAGTATTTACACGTTTTTTGGCTTTTGTTTTTGTTTTACACGCTTTAATGAACTGTTCTTCACTGGACTCAAACCTAGTTGCTGAGGTCAACTCCTCTCAATTTCACCAACGTACATGACAAGCTACTGGACAAACTGGTAACAGCAGGAAAGCTGTCCATATGGAGCTAAGCGGTCAGCTGGTTAATGCGGAAAGGAATGGTGTCATACTGGCCCGTAGCATTCGTTTTAAATATGAAATGCAGCCATACGTACTTCTGGCTACATAATTCGTGATCTCCAGGAATGTATATAGAGCTACGTTTTCAGAAGTTTTGGATATGGCTGTATTTATTTACTAGCTACCTTTTTTCTACACCGCATGATTGTTTGTGTTTAAATAACTCGCCTTAAACTGTAAACAATCAGTAAAGATTTTAAAACAAAAGTTATCAATGGTGGCTTTATCCTCCTCACAGTTCCAGCAGACCACCAATAAACCCTAAAATACAAGTCTTTCCATACACTGTAAAAAATAAAAAGTTGAGTTAACTTAAAATTTTAAAGCAACCGGCTGCAAAGATATTTTGAGTTTATTAAGCTTCTGGGTTTGAATTTGTGCTTAATTAATTTAAGTTGAACGAAAAGGCTGGTTTAAGTCAAATTTACTTTATGGAATAATTTGGCCCAACTTTAAACACTGAAGTTTGATAAACTCAAAATATCTTTGCAGTTGGTTGCTTTAACATTTTAAGTTAACTCAACTTTTTATTTTTTGAAGATATGGAGAAATCAAAATTTAAAGTCTCCTCAACTGATTTTTTTACTTTCATTGAACAAACAGTTCCAAACATGCAGTTAAATCATTTTTATGAGTAAATTCAACTCTGAGTTCAAAAATATGTCCACCTAACTTATAACTTTTAAACTGAATTAACAATTTGTAAGTTGGATTTTTTACAGTGTCGCAATTTTTAGGGAGATAATTAACATTACTGTACTTCACTTTAATATGGAGCAATAAAACACACTAAAACCAAAATAACTTTTTCTACATTTATCTATTTGATACTAATGTCATGTTTAAATACCAAGCGTAGCATTATTTTGAAGGCTGATATAAATGAAATTGGTAACAGTGTGAATTTTGCTGTTGTAAGCTTTTACTACAGTGGTCGAGAGAGCTTAACGCACAGCAATTTAAGGAAGCACATGCAATAACAAAAAACACTAGCAAATTAAGAAACGATCTTCATCAATTTGACAGCACACCTGTTGCAAATTCTCACAACACAGGCAACGGAAGAAACGCGCAGCAAATTGGTCAAAACACAAACAAAGGAAACGCGCAGCAAATTGGTCAAAACACTTGCAAACGTCCGCATAACACAACGAAAATGTTTCAAGAGGACCCAAAAACATGACGGACCCAGCTGAGATACGGATGTAGCTAATTTATTTATTAATGCAACGTTTCAGTTAATCATTAATTAGGCTGATAATTTACAAAAGACAACGGAATCGTGTAATCAGGATATTAAAATAAACGAAAAACAACTCACCTTTCAAAGACCACCAATCACTTCACTGAACAGCTGGGTCCGTCATGTTTTTATGTCCTCTTGAAACATTTCCGTTTTGTTATGTAAAAGTTTGCAAGTGTTTTGACCAATTTGCTGCGTGTATCTTCTGTTGTGGCGCCATGGTGGCCTAGTGGGTAGCAAGTTCGCCTCACAGCAAGAAGGTCGCTGGTTCGATCCCCGGCTGGGCCAGTTGGCATTTCTGTGTGGAGTTTGCATGTTCTCCCCGTGGTTGCGTCGGTTTCCTCCGGGTGCTCCTGTTTCCCCCACAGTCCAAAGACATGCGGTACAGGTGAATTGGGTAAGCTAAATTGTCCGTAGTGTATGTGTGTGAATGAGAATGTATGGATGTTTCCCAGAGATGGGTTGCGGCTGGAAGGGCATCCGCTGCGTAAAACAAATGCTGGATAAGTTGGCGGTTCATTCCGCTGTGGCGACCCCGGATTAATAAAGGGACTAAGCCGAAAAGTAAATGAATGAATGAATCTTCTGTTGTCTGTGTTTTAATCAATTTGCTGCACGTTTCTTCCGTGGTTTGTGTTTTGACCAATTTGCTGCGCGTTTCTTGCATTGTTTGTGTTTGAACCAATTTGCTGCGTGTTTTTTAAAGAAATTGATGAAGATCGTTTCTTAATTTGCTGGTGTTTTTTGTTATTGCATGTGCTTTCTTAAATTGCAGCGCGTTAAGCTCTCTCGGCCACCATATTTTTCCATCAGCTCACTCTTTAAAGTAACCTATGAAAAACCATGTGGAGCCATTGGTATTAATTTTGTTTTGTTTGTCTGACTCAAAGTGACATTTTTATTTTCACTAATCGGACAGAACTACACCCAAGCAGAGAGACAGATAGTGAGAAAGAGAAAGAATAGAGAGCGTCAGGGAGACAGAAAGAGAGAGCGAGAAAGAGATAGCGTTGCTAGGCAACAAACTTGGCATCAAAATCATTTTTTTCTTTTTTCTTTTGCAGCAGTACCTCACACTGTGCCAGATCCGAATTCATTCATTTCTCGTTACAGTTTTGCTGTTTTCCTTGTGGTGGTAGACTTAAACCTTTACATCAGTCTTCTGCTGGGGATAAATTAATGCAAGGCGGATTTGGCTCAGCTGAGACCTAAAAAAGAACAAAAATAGGATAAATACAGTTCAACCACACTAAAATATTTAAAGAAACTGTGGAGCTGTGGTTTTCAAATGGTTGTTCCTCAATTTGTGATTTTTTTTTGTGTGTGTGAAATCGATAAAAAGACTGAGCAGTGAAATGATATAGGCTTTAACCCATCACTTTCTAGATAAGTTTTTGGCCTGTATCTTCAGTACTCAGAACACTACACAATCTACACAATTCCCCCATGTAGTAATTATAGGATATCATTCGTGTTGGGCCAGACTTGCAGAGTATACATATTTCATACTGCCTGAGGGTCTAGAAGTGGTAACTGCACAAATATACTGTAATACACAAGACAATGAATGAATAGCATGGTATTTTGCCTGAAACTTCTTTTAATGTTTTGCGGTGTCTTACTGCACCATTAAACATCAATATCTTAATTATGCATGTACAAGCCATACAGTGAAAAATAAATGTCACAGAATACCTATTGATTCTTTATGGTGATTTACAAGCTGTGGGGATGATGTAATACAAATCCTGTGTGGAAAACCTGATACTTTGCTCTATCCCTCGAGATTTTTGCTCACCAAAGCTTTTGTTTGAAAATAAAATTCATTTTATGTATTTTCTATTTTCACTTAGTCTTTAGTGTTACATAATCTTTCAGCAATCATTTGAATATCATATTTATGCTTATTGCTGAACTTTGACGTTTTTACATCTTTTGACTGGAGCAATTTAAACAAACACACAATAAAAACTAAATGTCATTTAATGTTTTTTTTTATGGTAATATTCCAACCCAGGCTCATTCTGAACACATATGCCAATATACATTTCTGGAGAGAGCAAGATACGTCCTAAGAACTATGTTTTTTTTTTTTTTGTGGTTTTGTTGTTGCGAATCAGCCAGAAGCCGCTGTGTACGCTTTTTCAGATCTCAAATATCTCTCGGCTGTGCCGTTTGCTCATGTTGTTTTCACGTAAATCCAGAGGCCGCTGTCAACATCTGACTGACTTACGGAATGACTGACTGACTGGTGACTGACCAATAAGCACCGATTGACCTGATCACCCCTTCCCTAAACCCAACTGCAGTGTTTTCAAAAGCAGTCCAGAAAAAAAAAAGCCCTTGTGGCAGCCTGATTTTTATCACGTTTTCAGGTTTTACCTCATTCTTACCCTTTTATTTAATTTTTCGGCTTTTGTTTTTCTCTTACCTGCTTTCTGGAACCGTTCATCGCTGGACTCCCGTTGTCGCAGTCAACTCTGTATCTCAAGTCCATCGACATACATGTTTAGCTACTGGACGAACTGGTAACAGAGGGAAAGCCATCCATACGGAGGTAATCAGTCAGCTGGTAAGCGAGAAAAAAAGCAGCGTCAACCTGCGCCGTAGCGTCAGAACGAGCCTATGTACCTTCAGAATTACAATTATGGTGAACATGCTTTAGCAATTTTCATAAACTTAAGAAGAGTTTTTTTTTTTTTACAAAATAGTTTACGATAATGTCACATTTTTAACTTAAAAAAATATTTTTATTGTTTATTGATATTATTTATTTGAAATGTATATGGCTGGAATGTATAGTTATATATTTGAAATGTATACTTGTAACACTAATGCATCCTTGCTTAGTAAAGTCCTTGCTTAAACAATTTCTTAAAAAAAAAAACAGAATATACATAACACATTATCAAAAATAAAGGTACAGGAACTGTCACTGGGGCAGTACCTTTTCAAAAGGTACCAGTTTGTTCCTCAAAGGTACTTTTTAGGTACAGGTAGATACTAATATGTATCTTTGAGGTACCACTGTGGATTCTTTGGGTACAAATATGTATATTTTGAAAAGATACTGCCCCAGTGACAGTTTCCCTACCTTTATTTCTGTGAGTGCAGTAGACCAAGAGTAAATGATAGATTATTAGAATATTACATAAAAATTCACATCTAACATGCAGGTTCTATAAATAATGTTAAACCAATTTGTTTTAAAGCTGACAGAACATGCCCTTTGCTTTCTACCCTCATTAAACCTCCCAGAAAACAAAACATGCTTTTATTATCCTTGCGCCTCACACATCACAGTGTGCCCTATTATTTTTCCTTTCCTTTGAGTCAAAACCGTGGCATATACATCCAGCCTTGCCAAAGCGAAGTGAAGTCTCCATTACCAGTGTCTGTCAGCGCTGTTTTCTCATTCATCTGACTGTTAGCAGAGGCTGATGGAGCTCCTCCCCAGAGTCCTGCTAAATGAGCTCTAATGGCCGAAAGATCGCGCTGCGGATGGGCTGCTAATGGTGATGGAGCTCGTGCAACTGCTGTCTGTGCTGCGAGAGAGTCTGGCTCCAGTGTGCCTGCGCTCCTGTCAGGAACATTTGTCTGTTTTAAAGGGCCTAGGAAGCACTTGTTGAAAAAGACTGAAGTTTGGCTGCCCTTGAAGAGTTTTTATGATGTCTTTTCTCTTAGTTTGAGCGTGACAATGATGCAGTGTTTTGTTACCGGATAAAATGAAAACATCGGCTGAAAAATAAGCAGCTATTTATCATGTATTGTGTTTTCAATTATGAGGGAATGAAAAGCTAAGAGATAAAACAAGTGTGACTTTGAGCAAATAAGCAAAATGATGTGCAGTATATGCTGTAGATGAAGAAAACTGGTTATTTTTTTGGATTACACCTTTAAAACTCAATGGATAACACTCTTAGCATGGTTTATAATAAAATAATATCCACTTTTTTGGTGAAGATTCAGCAACTTTTCCTATACAAAATGCATTACAGTAATTACGTGGACACAACATGGACGTTGTAATTGACATTTTGGAGAGCACTGATGAATGTGACCACTCCCTAAAGGTAGCACAAATTCAGTCCTACAATTCTGCTGCCATGACAACACACATACCCCTTTAACCCCCCAAATCAACCATAAAAATGACAAGAAGCTGAGGGGTCGAAAGATCTCACTGCCGCCCAGGGTTGGATTTTAATGAGCGCTGATGGTTAAAATGCACTATAAATTCAAGATAAGGGTGCAAAAATGCCTCTGCATGATTTTTTCTTTTACTTTTAACTGTTTAGAATGTACGGAAACACTTTCTATGAAACCCTTGCTTGTAATGAATTATTATTTATAATCAATCATAACAATCCCATGAATATATCTATAATGACTCAACAAACCTACTGGAATGACAGTTATAGCGACATTTATAACAGTGTTATTAATACATACTTGTGATGCTTTTCATTTTCCAATGCACATGTTCATATTCTACAATTAATTAGTCGGACATAATTGTATTTATAAAGATGCAGTCTGCATTGTTAAAACATTAATTAAGGTAAAACCATTCACTTGTTTGAAAAAAACGAATTCAAAAACAAAATGTGTTAATTTACAAAAGAATGATGAATTTATAAGGGTTAGTAACTGTACTATGACTCAGTAAGCATTTATTAGGCAACAGGACTCTTATCAACAATATAAAACCATTTACTTATTTGACAGAACAAAATCTGCCAACTACTACTAATGAGTCTTTGTAAATATAACACAACCACATCATAACAGTGCATACCACCACATCTTTACAAAATACAATCATGAAAGACTAATTAATACTTTTCATTTAATATAGCCTATATACTGTATACATTTCATGTACCAATAACAACTTCATAATTTTTCATAACCAATAACAATAACAGTACAATTTTAAAACAATGCATAACATTGATTATAAAATATATGTGTAAAAACTGTTTAGCCCTCTAACTTACACTCTTATTCAATTTTATATAAACAAAACTTGCTCTAATAGGTTATACGTGTCATTAAATCTATCTATGCTTTAACCCAGGGGCGCCGCTAAGGGGGGGAAAGTTAGGACGATTCTAAGGGCCCATGCACTCTAGGGGCCCACAGAGATCTGCTTTATAATTAATAACCATACCATAATGTAATATAAATGATGAATGTAGCTCTAAATTACAAGTAAAACAATTTATCAGAAATAAAAAAATAAAAATATGGCTTATATCTGCCCCTCGTGTCTGTCACTGTCAAATTGCACCCCCCCCTTTTTTCACTGTATGGTTCAGTCCGTCAGTAGCAGGAAGAGAGATGATGCTTTGAGTGTGATCGTCAGGTAAACTGTCAGAGCAGCGATGTCCTCGAGGTTAACATCAGCTGCGTTCCAAATCGCATACTTATGCACTATTCTACGCCATTTTGTAGTATAAATAGAGTAAGTAGTGCGTTCACACTGAAAACTCTAATAATAATAATAATAAGTGCACTTTAATTACCCGGATGATGCACTTATTTATGGGTCTCATTGTAATATAATTTTGTGTCTTATTGATTTTTGTCACTGTTCCAGTGTATTACACATTGTATGAGACACTATTGCAGTACAGTTATTTAAATAGCTACACATTGGTGTTTTGTGTGTTTAGAAATGTACAATTTTCAGTGAATATTTGATTTCTGTTCCTTTTTTTGTACTACATTTACATTTGAACAATAAATCATCTGCTACAGTCATGGCCGTTCTCTTACTTAATACTGTTAAGTAGTGGACAAAATCAATAATAAAACGCATAGGTCATAACTACACTGCAGACAAAGAGTTTGGATAGCTAGCTTGGTAGTAGAGGGCCCATCCTCATATTTTTTCATGGGGCCCAAAATTGCTAGCGGCGCTCCTGCTTTAACCCCTAACACTATCAACTCTTTTTGAGTTTCTATTTTTTTTCTTTCTAAATAACAATAGCAAAAATCAGAACATCATCATCTAACCTTGTAAAACAGTCCTTGCAGGATTTTGAGTCCAATGGATCTTGAGATAAAAGACCCCATAACTTTAAGGTAAAAAAAAACAAGATTTTGTTGTATTTTTTTTTACAGCGAAACACAAGAAATGAAGCAAATAAGTCACAAGTTTTGAGGAAAGATATCACATATTAATCATTTAAACTGCAAACATCTAAAATAAACTTCTATTAAAAATTAAAATGATAATATGTAAACATGACTTAAACACAACTGAATTGACACAATATTGTTTACGTTAAGGGTGTTGCAGTAGCATATAAATGATAACAGTGCTTTATAAAACTCGGCTACTGGACAATTACCATTAACTTTTCTAAAAAAAAAAAACAACAAAACCTAAATATCAAACATTTTATCATAATAATTCACCTAAGTGCTTATAAACACTATACTCCACAATACTTATTTTAAATTACATTTTTTCCCAAACTTTTCAAAATAAAATGTGCCTTATATTATCGCCTTTTTTGGTAAGAAAATAAATCCTTTCTCAAACTTTGTGGTAATCAACATCACATCATGAATGCAGTTGACTATGCAGAACTTTTATTGATCTCAGAATATTCCATCCACTAAAAAATTCATTATTGTTTTTTTTCACCTCGACAAGCAACTTCAAATCCCATTTAATTATCATCTAAAATACCACAACACAATGCCTCATCAGCATCATTAGCCTCTCCACATCACCTTTTATATCAATAAAGCAATATTCATCTGAACATGAGTTTGGACTCGCTACAGGGTCCAATTTATAAGCACACAATCTTCTCCTTCATTTCCGTTTTGACAGTAAGGTGTAGAGCTCCCTCGGGGAACCATTGTTCAATGTGCATTTACCTCAGCATTAATTATGAATGTGTCTCCATTTGACCCAGCATGCACTGGGACCACATACTGGGAAGTGTTGAACAGAACTGCATATTCAGGATCACATCCACACGTCTATAGGCATTTGAGGTCTTGATGATGATGTTTGGAAACATTTATTGATTCAGAAAGAAACTAATGGTGCTGATTCTTGCTGTCTGTGATTTGCAAGAATGAAATGTGGCAAATTAAAGTGTTTGGATCATGAATTATTCAAGTTTTATTTAGTGAAGTCTTATACTAATTTTGTTCATGACAATTATGTGTTATTTTACAGTACATGGTGATTAAATGACCTCATTGGACATAATTGCTTTGCAAATTAAATGTGTAGCCGTGAGATTAGCTAAAATGGTAATTAAATGTTTATGGTGATCAGTTACATCTCCTAAATTATACACTTCTGTGTAATTCATTCATTTTCTTTTTGGCTTAGTCCCTTTATTAATCTGGGGTCGGCACTGTTACGGTTGGGTGAGTGACGCTGACAACGGTGTGAGGATCCAAATGCAGATTTAATTATTAAAGTCAGTATAGCAGTGGTCATCAGGGGCAAACAGATATATGCAGATAATCAAAAATTGTGGTCTATAACAGGCGAAAGATCAAAAAGGCTGGCGGCAGACAAGGATAAACAAATACCGAGGCTAAGGTCAAAACACAGAAGACAGGAACAAAGGAAACGCGTTGTATGTCACAAGAACAGATAACAATACCCAGCAATCAGCAAGTCCAGGTAATCAGTCTGTGAGCAGCTTCAGATGTGTATTTGCAATCACTGATGACTTGGAGCAGGTGTGTGTGAGTGTTGCATGCCTGGATTACTGTAATGCATTACTAGGCGGCTGCCCTGTTGGCCTGATAAACAAACTTCAGCTAGTTCAAAATGCAGCTGCTAGAGTGCTTTCTAGAACAAAGAAATATGATCATATTACTCCAGTTCTTTCAGCATTGCATTGGCTCCCTATTAAATATCGTATAAATTTTAAAATCTTACTGACTACCTACAAAGCCCTGAACGGCTTGGCTCCCCAGTATTTGCAGGAGCTCCTGATTTATTATAGCCCATCACGTCCGCTACGCTCAATTAATTCTGGACAATTAATTATTCCCAAAATATCAAAATCAACTGTAGGTGGTAGATCTTTCTCTTATCTGGCACCTAAACTCTGGAACAGCCTTCCTAGCACAGTTCGGGAAGCAGACACACTCTGTCAGTTTAAAACTAGATTAAAGACACATCTCTTTACATTAGCATACACATAAAACACAAATGCTTTGGAATCCAAATCCTCTAAAGGATTGTTAGTCTGCATTATTTAGGGCAACCGGAGCCGGGAACACTTCCCAAAACGCATTATAATTTGAATGGCATCTGCACTCATGTTAGTCTGTTTTTTATTATTCCCGAGGTTTCCATAATCCTGGACCATGCCGTATCCTGAGCAGCTGCTGTGGTGGTTATGGAGGAATGGAGAGCATGAGACAGTTTCCTGTAAGACGATCCCTGTGACAGACGAGTCCTCGCATTGTTCCCAAAGGGCCAGCCTGTTGACCAGCCGGTGACCCGCCTGTGGTCTCTCCATGATGGATGTCCAGCGTTCTCCAGCCCCGGCGCCATAGACTGCAGCTCTGCACAAGACGTCTGGCCATAGGAGAAATGGTCGTGCCCAACTGAGCCTGGTTTCTCTCGAGGTTTTTTTTAATTCTTCACTTTCGCCAATTGGTGAAGTTTTTTTCCTCGCCGCTGTCGCCTCTGGCTTGCATGGTTCGGGACCTGTAGGGCTGCGCATCGATGGATTACTATTCAGTGTTTGGACTCTCAGCAGTGACTATTAAACCACGCTGAAATGAACTAAACTGAACTTCAACACTGAAAACTGGACTGACACTGTTTCAATTTTTTATAATGCATGTGAAGCTGCTTTGACACAATCTACATTGTAAAAGCGCTATACAAATAAAGATGAATTGAATTGAATTGAATTGAATTGAATATGTAGTCCAAGAACATGTCTGATTTGGTTCATGTGAAAGGTATGTTTACCAGCGATCTCTGGCTGTTAGATCGCTGATGATCGTGACAGGCACAGCAGAATGAACTGCCAACTTATCCAGCATATGTTTTACGCAGTGGACGTCCTTTCATCTGAAATCCACCATTGGCAAGCATCCATACACTCTCACATTTATACACATACACTATGGACAATTTAGCTTACCCAATTCACCTGTACCGCATGTCTTTGGGCTGTGTGGGAAACCGGAGCACCTAACTCAGTACACAGTACACGATACACACAAAAATACCAACTGACCCAGCCGGGGCTCGAACGAGTGACCTTCTTGCTGTGAGGCGATTGTGCTGCCCACTCGGCCACCGTGATGCTCTGATGATGTCTGCAAAACTATTGCAAACATTTAATATGTGTTGAATTTAATCAAACAAATTATATTTAGTAATGTTTAACCAAAGTAGTTTGTTTAAACTCAGCCCAAATAAACCACTTATCTTAAAAACTTTTGTAAGTCCAAGGAATCATCTTTAAATATTATTTCAGTGTAACTCTTTAGACATTTTCTTGAAGATTTGGGAGTGTGCATTAAAAAATGTCACACCTTTTGGAATTTCTCAGCGAAAATGTTGGAAAAAAAGATCTAAATAGAAGATCATGTGACAAATATTATGCTGGCACATCTTACCCACTGCCCACTCTCCTGTATCTGATTTGTGGCAGTGAGTGATAC
>CAIGQQ010030612.1:7731549-7743614 GCA_903798035.1 Danio albolineatus
GATAGATAGATAGATAGATAGATAGATAGATAGATAGATAGATAGATAGATAGACAGATAGATAGATAGCATGTATGTTTTTAATTGCTTGCATTTTGTCAGATTTTGAATAATTGCACTGCTTACAATGAAATAAAAAAGATACAAATAAATAAATATTAATGGACTGTTACCTTGTGTAAATACTGTCAAGAACTACTCTGAGTCTGGTCAATTATTTCTTTTGAGAAATTTGCTTGTTGAGCTGTAATCACTTCCCCTACGTGTGAAAGCCCAGCCGTCTTTTCTGAAATGAACATGTTATAATCTGTGCTGAGGCTTTGGATGTAGTGGGATCTCAAGCCCGAAGTCATTTTCATAAGGGTTTCACAAAGGGATTGAGTCACACGTTATTACAGCAGCTCTGCGGCCCCAGAGATCTTCATCTTTTATTCTTCTAGAGACGACCCGAGGTGACCTCTCTCTTCCTCTGTCTGTCGTCTCTCAAGACTCTTCTTCTCCATCACCATACAGCCACTGAATCCGTCTTGCCGTCTCAGTCTCATGCATATTGCCAGCTCAAATCATCAGCTGCATGGACTGATTGTCTGGCTTCTGTGCAATTTCCACCCGTTGGGCTGTGCGGGTCTGCTGGGAAACAAAATTGCATTTTTGCTTTTCCACACTGATGCAAAAAGCACTTCCTAGAAAGAAAGTAGGATTTCGGAATTCGGAATGAACAGCATCATAATTAAGCTGCAGTTCATCTTGTTACATTAACTGTCAAATTAGTTTATGCAGTGTAATATGATCTGTCATTGTTTGAAAAATCAAACATCAGTATTAGGGAAACATTATTTGAATGCATCAGAGTAATATTAGTTAGCAGAAATTTTAAGACTGGTTCGAGCTGATAGAAAGGCAACAATAACTCAAATAACCACTCGTTACAACTGAGATATGCAGAGGAGCATCTCTGAAAGCACAACACTTCAAACCTTGACATCGAAGAACAGGAAACTGAGGCTAAAATTTGCACTGGCTCACCAAAATTGGTCAAAAGAAGATTGGAAAAACGTTGAGACTCGATTTCTGCTGCGACATTTGGATGCTAGGGTCGGAATTTGGCATCAACAACATGAAAGCATGGATCCATCCTGCCTTGTATCAACTGTTTAGGCTGGTGGTGGTGGTGTAGTGGTGTGGAGGATATTTTCTTGACACACTTTAGGTCCATTAGGATCAAATGAGCATCGTGTCAATGCCACAGCCATCCCTTTATGACCACAGTGCACCCATCTTCTGCTTGTTATTTCCAACTGGATAACATGCCATGTCATCTCAGACTGGTTTTTTGAACATGACAATGAGTTCACTGTACTCAAATGGCCTCCACAGTCACCAGAACTCAATCCAATAGAGCACCTTTGGGATGTGGTGGAACAGAGGATTCGCTGTCACGATCACCAGCGATCTACAGCCAGACTGTCAAAGACTGATTACACACACTACATAAGCAGCACATACACACTCTGTCGTTGCTGAGTATTGTTCCCTGTAAGTGACATACAACGCGTTTCCTTTGTGCCTGTTTTTCTGTGTTTTCGACCCTAGCCTTGCTATCTGTTATCCTTGCCTGCCGCCAGCCTTGTGACTCCTTGCTTGTTCACGATTACGATTCTGGACTGTCTGTATGCATCCGTTTACTCCTGCCGACCATTGCTATTTTACATAACTATTAAATCTGCACTTGGATCCTCACCACCGTTGTCAGTGTCACCCAACTGTTACGCATCATGGATGTGCAGCCGACAAATCTGCAGCAACTGCGTGATGCCATCATGTCAATATGGACCAAAATCTCTGAGGAATAATTCCAGTACCTTGTTGAAACCATGCCATGAAGAATTAAGTCAGTTCTGAAGGCAAAATGGGTCCAACCCAATTAGTAAGGTGTTCCTAATAAAGTGGTCGGGGAATGTGAATTGGGATCATGAATTTCTAAAATATTACAGTTTTGTCAACGTTTATTATTGCCATTTGTTGAACCTCCCAGACAGTTTGATAGAGCACTAGGACCCAAAAGCTGCTTTGCGTGACGTCAGACATAACAAGTGTACATATAGTGGAAAAAAAAGAAAGTAAAAGAAAGTGATTTATAGTGCATTCAATAAACACATTAAATAAAGTACACAATATGTTTGCTAAAATTAAACCATGGCTACCAAGCAAGCTGTATAAATGAAATGTTGTCATTTCTTGTAAATACGTCTAAATACCATTCAGTTCTAATTGGGAATACTGATTGTTTTTTAAACGACTGTTTGACTGTAAGTTAGGCACTTAAAAATGTCTATTTGCTTGACAAGTCACACTTTTAAAGTAGCTTCCACAACAACATGGTTCAATGGACTGTAATTTCACTTTACTGGCTTAATAGAGAAATAATGTTATTCTCAGACAGTAATATATGCTGTTAGTTGCCAGCTTTGATACAGTGCCTAAAAGATACACATTAATTAATACGCTGACGAGATGCTAAAGCACACGTTTGCTCAGCCAAATTATGTGGCATCCGTCAGATCACACTGAGCTGTAACAGGGTTATATACATCATACAGTCAGGGGTAATTACTGCAAAAATCATCTCCGTCACTCCCAGGAACGCCCTACAATTAAAGTTCATTCTCACAGTGGTGCCTATGGGGACAACAGCGATATTAAAATGCAATGGGTCAATGCTTTGGTCGACATTTAAAAAGGAAAATGTGCTTTTAATTTACTCACCGATATGTAGGTGTCTGCTTTTCTTCAGCTGACATTGAAGAAGATTTGAGCTCAATGTGGTCCTTGGTGATTCATAAAATACAATTCAAAGTCTTCCGGCCCTTTGAAGGTAAAAAAAAAACTGTATACAGGCAAAATGAATAATAATATGGCTTCTGATGATATTTGAGGCGTGAACTGATCTGTGTGTGCAAGAAACGGAACATTATTTAGCTAAATGCAAGCCACTGCAAGCAAAACATTGCTTTTTCCATCTGTATATAAGGAAGCCATCCAAAACACATTGAAGTGTTTCTTTTAATGCTCTTTATCTATTTGAGTCTGTAGAAATCAAATACAAAATATGTTTTAAACTCTGTTTTCTCAAAACCTGTTTTTTCCCTCTTGAACTGAGCCATACATCTCCAATTTTATATTCTGACATTTTTTAGGAGGAAATGTTTATACATAGTATGTTGGTTTATATGCAACATTTTATTCTTTTTAAAAGAATGCGTTTGTTTCTTTCTCTTGGCTAGGATTATGCAGTAATAAAAGATCTTTTCTAAATCTCCTCAATAAAACCTTTGACTAATATGTTCAAAACTGTATTTTGAACCTGAATTCATTCACTCTAAAATGCTGTCATTACCCAACGTTGGGTTAAATATAAACAAATACAAACGTTGGGTTAAATTTTTTTAAATTTAAATTCAATAAAAAAATTCACCTGATGTTGGATCACATTTTTATGCTAAATGCTTTCAAAGTACTGTGTAATTAATTAAACAATGACTCATGTGCATATTTAAACATACCTACTCACAAAACGTAATTATTAAAGGAAATAATTGATATTCAATATTTTTTTTCTTAATGTAATCAATAAACCAGCGTAATATATATACATCTGGTCAATTTTTTACCCTATTTGCCTGCAGGGTCTTGTCTTAATCCAGAGTCTCTGCAAACACTACTGAACCCTTTTCCAAGAAGGCAGCACCATTGAAATTCACCAGCTTGCTGTGCTTAGCATTTAGAGAGGGAGAATAGCAACTGAAGCAGTTTCACACCATTACCCTGATTAAAGGCTGAAAAGATAGAGCAAGTGTTCAAGATTATTTGATGTCTGCTCTGGACGAGCTAAATCACAGCTCATTGTCCAACACAAGAACAAATGGACCAAACGAAGCACTTCATATTCATTTTTAGACTATTAAGGGATGTTCGCAACAAGGTGCATAGCTAAAGCAATTTAATGATACCCCCCCACCCAAAAAACACAACAACAACAACAACAACAACAACAACAACAACAACAACAACAACAACAACAACAACAACAACATTTCATATGTAAAAGAATAACCAAAACACACCACAATAAGAATGACAAAATGGAACAGCTTGATTGGATTGCTGAATAATTAAAACACTGATAGCCATTCAGACTAATTAATCACTATATAATGCGTTAATAATATAGTCAAATCTTTTTTCATTTTACAGAAATAGACCATATGTTCTTAATGCAACAGTATATTTATTCCTAATTTATACTTAATAAGAACCAAAGTCTTTAGAACAGCCCTGAATCAGGTTGGGTAATTTCTGAAGAATACTAGAACATTAGAAATTAATTTATAGCCACCGTAGAATTGTAAGGTTCTAGCTGACATTTTTGTCAAAATTGAGTTATTGTCATAATCCTTTTTTAATTATGGGATGTTTTTTTTAAAGGTTGTTTTTTGAATATTTTGGAGGTTGTAATTTTTTTGCAGTAATTTGCTTAAATTTAATTGTATTACATTTCTATTTTTACATATGTTTGGTGACTAAAATATGATTTTAATAAATATATCTGTTTAAAAAAAAATCTGTTTTGTTTAAATGCACCCAAATACGTTGCCTATATTCACTGAGAAATGGAAAAAAATACTCATTTTCAAAATACCCAGTTATGCTGAGGACTGTATATATACTGTATAAATTAAATTTTAAAGAAAGCAGCTGACATTCAAAACTAATTTATATTTCAGTTATTGTAGATTTGAAGTATAAAATTATTTAATTTAAAATTTGTTGTCAGTTTTCATTGTCAAAGTGTTGTTGTTGTTGTTTTTTTACATCACCACCTACTGGCTTGGTGTGCGTAATACAGCACTTTTAGCCATTTTCGCCAATCTGTGTAAAAGGCGCAATATGCCTATAGTTTGTTGTTGTTACACTTTCATTTTTAGAGCATTATTGTTGTGTAAACACACCCTCATTCACAAAATCTTTTCATTTTGGCTCCCTGCTCACACTGCAATCACAAATCGCCACGGGTTGCCATTAGTTAAGATTGATGATCCGTGATTGCAGTGCACCAATACAAGCAGCCTTCCAGTGATCAATCATCCGAGAGATTTGTGTGAAGAAAACGCCAGCGAGGCGCTTAACAGCACATTCACTGTGCTGCACAAAATCTGCTTGATCCAGCATGTGGGCGTATTTTGCCACAGCAGTGATTTAGAGACAAAGTCGATAGAACATGTCTTGTTTTCAACCTTAATATTTGTTATGCAACAGGGTGCGAACACCGACGCAGCAAGCATGAGCGCGCTGTCTCTGTTTACTATAGTAATAGGATTTAAAGCTTACTCTGCTGAAGAGACCAGGTGATTGCGTAGCCTGATATGATACAATAATTGATTTATATGGTAAAATGAAAATGGTTTTCATAGCTTTTTTTTATTTTTTCCTTTTCATCATATGGAAAGCAGATTGGAAAATAGATGATTAAATCAAATTTTTTGCTTTTTAAAAGGATTAATTAAACTTTTCATTTTGGAGGGGGCAAATATATTATATTTCATCATATTTGTAGATGTATATGTGTATTTAAAATGCCTATTGTAGCAGGGTTAGTATCATTCATAAAAAAATAGATCATTTTGTTTTTAACTAAAAATATTATATACATAAGTTGAAGCGCCATGAAACCCCCCTCTTTCGGTTCAAGTCTACCTCAGAATTTTTTCAAAAAATGCTTCAGGATGGGAATGGAGCACTGCCAGCGGAGGAGGAGTGGGTGTGGCCGGCAGAGCAGGGGAGAAAAAGGGGAGCGAATAACTGTTGTTAGTTGACACAAAATGAGACGCAAACTGTGAGGAGACCCATGATTTTATAGTTTACAAAGTTAAAACGCTAAGAAATAAACAGTAAGTAATTTATTGCCCTGTTACATATGTTATATGCATATAATTAAAAAGATAATTATGTTTTTAAAAACACTATAAATAAGGAGGACTGTCCTCCTTAATCCCCGGGTCTGAATGCAGACACATTGGATAGCAGTGCAGCAGGTCTCTTGCCCTATATATTTAAACCATTAGCCCTGCCGGTAATCCAAAGGATTTCGAAAATAGAAGAACACAACAGCATGGATAGGCGATGTATCTGAATGAGGAACGAACTCAACTGATAAAAGACAAAGTCCACCATTCTCCAATTCTCGCACAGCTCTCCTGACAACAATACTTGCTGCAAACCAACAGCTTTGCTGTTCTCTGACAACATCACAGGGAAAAACACGCAACAAACCCCACAACAAACAAATCAAGGAAACAAACACAAACGACCACTCATGAACAGCTAAATACTGCTTGCCATGCGTAGACGTGACCTCACCCAGTCCTTGGGACAGTCTCACAGCTTGGCAGGATTGCCTTGCTTTTGGAAAGCACATGCTTTCACGAATACTTAAGAATCAGAGTCTAGAATAAGATAAGAAAACTCCGCTATCAATAAAACTGAGAAACCGATGCGTCATCACTTCACTAGCAGATGAGCGCTACGTCACCAATTTTGATCCAGCCCAAAAAAATATTTTAAACCTACAAGATGAAATCAGCTGACAAATGATCCATTTTTTCCCCACATTTAAAGCTAACAGGTGCTAACACTGTCTTAACTGATGGTCAACACACACAAATCTGTTAAAATCTCAAAAAAGTACTTTTGGGTTTCTTGAACCTTTAAACGAAACAATTAATTCCTTTTAGTTAAAATTGTTTCTTATTGTTACTTAGTTTAATTTGATTCAATACAATTGGAAAGTACATTGTGGTGTTTATATATATATATATATATATATATATATATATATATATATATATATTAGGGCTGTCCAAAAATTAATCGTGATTAATCACATGCTAAATAAAAGTTTGTTTTGACATAATATGTGTGTGTGTTATATATATTTATTATGTATATGTGATAAACACATTCATAGAAGCCAAAACTATATATAAAAAAAGTTACATCAAAGTAGTTACATCATATTCAAATGTAAAATTTGTATCATACACATATATTTTTTATATATCTAAATATAAATCAACATTTTATCAAGTACTGTATATGCATGTGTGTATTTATATATTCATAATAAAATATACACAGTACACACACAAATATTATGTTAAACTTTTATTTTGGTTGTGATTAATCACGATTAATTTTTGGACAATATATATATATATATATAAATGAGATCAAAATGATCAGATTGGTAGGGATTTTACAGTATTTTCTATATATTTTTTTTCTTGTGAAGAAAGTCATATTTGGTTTGTTTTGGCTAGAATAAAATACGTTTTTATGTATTTAAGAAAAACCTTTTTAAAGTCAACATTATTACCCCCCTTAAGCAATTTCCTTTAATCATTACACAATGAGTTGCCTAATTACCATAACTTGCCTAATTATCCTAGTTAAGACTTTAAATGACACTTTAAGCTGAATACTATACCTGAAAATATCTAGTAGAAAATTATGTACCACAGTCATGACAAAATAAAACCAGTTAATTAGATATTAGTTATTAAAACTAAATGTGCTGAAAAAGTCTTGGGGGAAAAATATACAGGGTGGCTAATAATTCTGGAGGGCTATTAATTCTGACATCTACTGTATATGTGAAGCTAGTCTATGAAGTTTACTTTGCTTAAAAGTTACGTATATTGAAAATGCCTTGTGTTGTTTTGCTGTATTACAGTCATGGGTGTGCTGATGTCCAAGAAGCAGCAGGTGGAGAAGGTGCAGAAGTGCAGTGTGGTTGTGTCAGCGTTTAAAGACGGTCTGAAGGATCGAGCTGCTCCAGCTACCGCAGATCACACTGAAGACGTGATCACCGAAAATGGGGATGGATCTGCTGAAGGAGCCCAGCAGAATGATAAAGAGCACCCTGAACTGAAAGACAAGGACAGCAGACCAAATCAGCAGGCTCCTCCCACAGAGGAGCAGAGGGCCAATCAGGAGGCTTGGGGGCGTCTCCGTGATGGAAAGGGGGTGGAGCCTGAGGACTTAAAGAAGGCACATCAGCTTATTCCTCCAGCGTTTGTGCGGCCAAAGAGAGACGTCAATGATGACCAGCCAGTGGATGTGATGCTCGGACAGAGAGAGCAGGTAAAAGGGCTGAAAACATTTTAAATAATGATTAATGATTTTTATGAGAATTGAATATATTTAACTACTTTTTAATGACCTTGTATTTGTTCATATTAAATAACTGCATGAAAGATGGAATACCAATGAAAAATATTTCCAAAACATATTTATCTTAGTCAGTTTTGATGTAGCATTTACTAATGGACTCATAGCATGTTAAAAAAACAAAAAATGGACTAAAACTAGAATTTACACACACACATAAATCTAATAATCAAAACTCAGTATATTAAGGCCCAATCCCAATTCTACCCCTTAGCCCTTCCCCTTAGCATTTCCCCTCATTTTGCGCATTCTGTGAAGGGGTAGGGGTGTCCCAATTCTCTTTAGCTTGAAGGCATAGGGCTAAGGGGAAGGGCTAGATACCCCTTCGAGCTAAGATTTTTCTGGATACTCCAGCCACAATGGCAGTATAGCTGTACCTGGAATTAAGGAGATGCACAAATTAGTGCACATAATTTTTACAACAAACAAGCACGTTTTAATACATTCATAACCGCGTTCATGTTTTACCGTCATGCTTTAAAAAAATAATAAAACGCTAAAATAAAAACCCACTAAATTTCGCTAATAATAACTCCTGTATAGCAGTCCTGCAACATTCTGTCACTTGATGACACTGGAATACCCTGTCAGAAAAGTCTAGTGGCTGGGAATGAGCTTTTTACAGTGTCTGATATACTGTTAATGTTGTTTTTGTGTGTTTACGTTGATGAATATGGCACTGGTGTAAATGCACAGTACAGTTACAAGCCTATTATAATATTAGATCATTATGATAACATAATATGTGCCTTCGGTGATTTCCTGAAGATAAACACCAAAAAATAACACAACTGGAGTTGTGATCGTCTGATCTCAGATTAAGCAAGAGATTGTGATAACATATGATGACGTTTGCAGGTGCTGTAGTGGTGTCACATTTCTTATGGGTAAATTTCGAAGCACTTCCCCTTCACACTCTGTTTCAAGGGCCAAGGGGAAGGGGAAGGGGTGGTGGTACAAAAATAGACTTGGGATTAGGCTTTAAACTATTAATAGTATTAATAGTAACTATTAATAATCAAATTACAATATTTGAGTGATTGACTGGATTAATCAGTGCAAAGAAAAAAAGACGAAAAAACAGCTATAGAATAAAAATGTACTATTTCTTGAGAGAAAAGTTAACGGCAATGAAATAAGAACAATTACAGTGTTTTTCATATAGTCGTACTGTCTTCACTGTACAAATTATGTGTAGATTAATCCTCATTAACTTCGCCTCATCAAGAACAGTGAATAGTTGATTTTCTGTCTTTTATTGCTGTGGCCACTTTAAGAGCGGTTGCAAGGACCCAATATACGGATGCAAATTATTTCTATTGTGGTAATATGATACATGCATTATTTCCCAAATGCTTATGTTTACTTACGACGACCCTGACCAAATGTGTTTTTGAGAACCAGGCGTGATTATAAACCATTGTTTAATGTTCTACGCATTGCAGAAAAAGATGTAGTAAACACCAGTTTGTTTTGAATGAAACAAGCAGGATACTTTTTTTACATTTTCATTTTTCATGTGCAAGAACAGCGAATTTAAAAGAGTTTCTCTTTAATCAAAGTAGACTATGGCTATTAAATATAAAAACCTGACTTTTCCCATGAGCCCACACTGAGCGGTCATTGGTCCCCGGTGCCATCTCAGTAAAATCCTAAAATCACCCCTGCTGAGGATATGAGAACGTAACTTTGTATTTGTCCATTCAAGGCTAAGAAAATGTGAAGGAGAGCTCAGTTCATACTGCATTTCAAATTATGGGCTCCATTACCTGTTTGGGGAACTTCCATTCAGAACGACTGAAACAAATCATTTAAAAAAGTGCTACAAACAATCCACAAACATAGTCAAAACAGAGTGTTTGCTTTTTTTATCCATCATGAAAATCCAATGCTGTCTCATGGCAATTTCATAAATGTTTGATTTAGTGGCTAATTCCTATCAATTCGTACAATCTAATTCATACAACTGTAACGGCAGGAGTGACAATGACAACGGTGTGAAGATCCAAGTGCAGTTTTAATATTAAAAGTCGGTATAGCAGCGGTGAACAGGGGCAAACAGATGTATACAGGAAATCCAGAATCATATTCATACAACAGGCAGAGGGTCAACAAGGCTGGTAGCAGGCACAGATGAACAAACAAGCAATGCTGGGATCAAAAACAAAAGACTAGACAAAGGAAACGCGTTTTAGAGTCACAATACAGGGAACAATACTCAGCAAGGATAGTGTGTGTAGTGTGCTGCTTATGTAGGGAGTGTAACCAGTCTTTGACGGTCCTCTGGTGGTGTGTATGCAATCAGTCATGATATGGAGCAGGAGTGTGTGTGCGCGCTGCATGACTGGAGTTGTAGTCCTTTAGCCAATCTGTAATTCACAGAAGTGTGTGTGTGAACCAGCGATCTCTGACTGTGGAGATTGCTGTTGATCGTGACAACAATTTGCTCATCACCCAAGGACGGTTGGGTTTAGGGGTGGGGTTGGGTGCCATGTCTCCTTTTTAAACTTGTACATTTCATACGAATTAGCCACTAAACTGACAAACAAAAAATACTTACGTTTTTTTTGTAAGATCAGGGTGGAAAATTATGTTACACATGGTGTTTTAATATGACATTAGTATCACAAGAATATCTCTGACCAATTAAAGCTCCTTTGAGTTCAGTGTGTTTTGTTTTCCCAGACTCTTTTTGAATTCCCTACAGTACTGTAATCTTTAACATGTTAGTAATATTGCTATAATAATTTTGAGATTATTTATGGTATGCTAATAGTAATTTATTGATACTAATAAGTAGCCCTTTCATATTCGATGGATGAACTTTGTGGAGAATACAGATACTTCATTATTGAATCTGCAGTTTTTAAATAACGCTCCACTGAAGTTACTCCTATAATTCAAACAAAGCATCATAGGACATAAGAAAATGGTAGACATGAGCTATGAGAAAACAATTGCTTGCAATTTGGTGGTTAAACTTTCTAATTAATGTTATTTCTACCAAATCACATGCATCCCAAACTCTCAAATGTGGTCCATGAGTCACAATTCAACTATTGTATGATCCATATCCAGACTATGCAGCAGCAACCTTTAGCACAGCCTCTCTTGACCTGCATATCTGGTTACTAACACCATAAAAATGTCCCAATTACAATGAGAATAAATAACTGAAGTAAAATATATGCACACTTGATATATATCCAAACTGTTGGTGGAGGTTATCCTCTTATTGAGAGCTAAAACAGCTCTGTGACACCCTTAAGTGTGTAAATGGCAAGGCTGTGAGTTAGGAAAGCTGATCTCAGCTCAGCCTAAATGGCAGCTCATGTTTGTTGACAGTGTGTGGGCAGCGGGTATAGGCTGTGCTGGAAGAACCAGGCTGGGTGAGATGCGCTGGCGTCTGGGATCAGTCCGAAATTAATTGGGGTCAGTGAAGCTTGCGGCGATGGGGCCAGAGAAGAGCCCCTCCACACAACTCCACTCAACAGAGTGCTTTTGTTTTCCCGCTGTCTCTCAGCAGATAGAAAAGACATAAGAGCAGGCGGAATGAGATGCAATTTGGCTCATCTTAGTGAGGTTTGTCTAGATGCATTTGCTGATGTTGAAATATGATTCCAGAAAATGCATAAACAAACAGAGCACTGGCACGAATGAAAAATAGAACAGCTTGTGAATATAATTTGAAAAAAAAAAGAAAACTTTATTTTACTTCAGCAGTATGCTGCTTCTGTAACATATATTATATATATATATATATATATATATATATATAT
>CAIGQQ010030612.1:7773614-7796881 GCA_903798035.1 Danio albolineatus
CTGAATGAGTGTGAGTTTGATCTACCATTACAGTAGCATCTCACACACAATCTCAAAACACCTCTCATGCTGATAGACTGCAGTTGTGCATTAATAACCACAGCAGTAATGCATTTCTGGTCTTGTAAAAAGGTTGCAGTTAAAACAAGCAGGTTAATCTGCCAATGGAGTAAGCAAAATACTGTTAATTTAAAAGCAATATTATAAACACACACACAGTTGCTCTGAATAGATACACATATTGTCATTGATTAATTTTTACAGTCAATTCATAAGATTTCATAATGATAAAAATACAGGTGTTGTGCTTCTCTGTTTTATACTGAACTGTTGGATTCCTACAGCTACATCTATCTGTTTGTTTTATTCATAGTTTTTTAAGGAAAGTACATTATAAGTAACTAATGAAATTATCAAGAAATGAATAGTAATCCCTTTATTATTTTCAGCAAAAACTGTTCATTAAATTCAGTAAGTTACGTAGTGTAGTTCATCACTAAACCAACATTCACACAATATAGTAAACCATATCAAGCAGACTATTAAATTTGGACTCCCTCAAAGTCTGATGTGTGTGTGTGAATAATTATACACTTAAGAAGATTTTAGATTGCACTAATTACACAGTTAATGACTAAATGTTTAAATAATTGAATGATAAAAGGATGAAGAGTAGGATTTTCCGCCTTCTTCCCATTGTTATTAAGTCGCGCTCCATACTCTAGTCCAGCAGGTGGCGGAGTGCACACACAGATAAGTTGGTTAAACAGGAGAAGAAGAACAGATGTAAACAAATAACGGCGTGGCTGTTCAGCTGTTGGATGACACACGAGTCTGTCAGGTCGGGATTAAGGTAATATTTACACGGGTACCAGCACATGGAGGGATTAAAGGAAATGAAGTGGTGGATAATGTAGCAAAGCAAGCCAGTAACAGGACAGAAGTTGAAGTACACATACAAATAAGTAAAGCAGAAGCTAAAAGAATGATTTGGCAAAAAACGATGGAAAAATGGCAGAAAAGTTGTGAAGAAGAGAAGACATTATATAGTATTCAACAGAAGAAATGATCATAACTAGGATGAGGATTGGACATTCATTCATTCATTTTATTGTCGGCTGAGTCCCTTTATTAATCAGGGGTCGCCACATTGGAATGAGCCGCCAACTTATCCAGCATATGTTTTACGTAGCGGATGCCCTTCCAGCCACAACCCATATCTGGGAAACATCCATACACACTCATTCACTACAGACAATTTAGTCTACCCAATTCACCTATACTACTGTGGGGGAAACCGGAGCACCCGGAGGAAACCCACACCAACACGGAGAGAACATGCAGACTCCACACAGAAACACCAACTGACCCAGCCCAGACTCAAACCAGAGACCTTCTTGCTGTGAGGCGAACGTGCTACTCACTACGCCACCGTGGCACCGAGGATTGGACATTGTAGATTAAACAGATTCTTGCATATGATAGGTAAACACAAATCTGGAAGATGTGAATATTGTAATAGCACTGAATCAGTGGAACGTGTGGTGCTTGACTGTAAGAAATATGACAATGAAAGGATAAAGTTAAAAGAAAAATTAAGGGAAGTGGGGCTCCAAGGGTGCTCCCTAAAATATATACTAGGGAAAACATCAAGAGAGATTAATTCACATTATATTTCTTAAAGGTCACTGGTGTAGCAGATAGGATATAGAATGAGATATGTATAATTATGGTGTGAAAGAATAAAAGAAGAAATCGGTGGTGAGGGGGATATAAAATAATAGGGTATAGTACAGGGGTCACCAAACTTGTTCCTGGAGGGCCGGTGTCCTGCAGATTTTAGCTCCAACCCCAATCAAACACACCTGAACAAGCTAATCAAGCTCTCACTAGGTATACTTGAAACATCCAGACAGGTGTGTTGAGGCAAGCTGGAGCTAAACCCTGCAGGACACCAGACCTCCAGGACTGAAGCCCCATTTACACTAGTGTGTTTTCGTTTTATTTTTTTTTTTTTTGAACTTTATTTTTATGCATTAAAACATTTTACAGAACAAAACACTCAATGACAGCAGTGATTATTGAAAAAATGATGTAAAAACAAGTAACACTAGACGTAAATAAAAACAGAAAGGAAAAGAAAAAAAAAAACATACACCAGTTTTAATTTCAAAGGAGCTAGCAATACTATGTCCTGTTCAGATACATAATAACAGGTGACCATCTTTTTTTAAAGATATCCAATTTAAATTGAAGTTGGGCAGTCATATATTCCATTCTATATATGGATTCAAGTTTTTCTATCCACTGTGTTATTGTTGGAGGGTGTGGCTTCATCCAATTTATTGTTATAGTCTTTCTTGCACTTAGTAAAAGTATATGTAGTATATATCTATGGTTTTTATCGCATATATCCTGGGGTATCCCTTCAAGCAAAAAAAACAAGGGAGTAAAAGGTAGATCTAACTGTATAATTTTCATTATCTCAATCTTTACCCCTTGCCAAAATGCAAGTATCTTTGGACATTCCCAGAATATATGTGTGTGATTACCTACATTCCCACAACCCCTCCAGCATTCCTCTGACTTTGGACTATTAACATATTTTGACACCATCAATGGTGTTCTAAAATATCTCATTTTTGTTTTCCAGTCAAACTCCTTCCAGTTATAGCTATTTATCCCCTTGTGAGATTCTGAGCAAATGTTTTCCCATATCTCATCCTCAATTTCTTCCTTCATTTCAGATTCCCATTTTGCCTTAATATAAAGGGTGTTATCTGTTAAATCCAGAATTAGTCTGTTATATATGTGTGATATGTGTCTCTTATGTAGTCCTTTTTGTTTTTTTATATCAATAAAATACTGTTCCACATTAGTTGGGACTTTTTTAAATATTTCCTTTTCTTTATGATTTATGATATAACTTCTTAGTTGTAAGTATCGAAAGAAATCGTTTGATGACAGCATGAATTTGTCTTTAAGATAAGAAAATGAGTGCATAGTGTTTTCATTAAATAACTGATCAATTATCGTAAGACCCTTATCGCACCATGTTTTAAAAGTGGCATCCCATTTGGACGGTAAAAACTCAGGGTTATCTGCTATAGACATAACTCTTGATACAGTTGCCATTCCTCTTATTTTTTTATTAACTGTTGTCCAAACTCTCAGAGTTTGTTTAACACACATGTTTTCCATTTTAATCTTTTTCTGAGATTGTTGTGTCATAAAGGCTAATGTCGAAAGGGAAACATTTGGTACAGAAGCTTGTTCCATGCTCACCCATCCCCTTTCAGCATCATTGCTTATCCATTCCACTATAGCTGTGAGCTGAGATGCCCAATAATAATATCTTAAGTTAGGGAGACGTAGCCCTCCCTTATCTTTTCCTAAAATTAACGTTTTTAATTTTATTCTGGGTCGTCTGTTCTGCCAGATAAATCTAGATATGCGTTTATCTAACATGTTAAATGTGGATACAGGAATCCATATGGGTAGGGACTGAAATAAAAAGAGAAATCTTGGTAGAATATTCATTCTTACTGTCTCAACCCTACCAAACAATGACAGTGGTAGCACTTCCCACCTCTGTAAATCCTTTTTAACTGCGTGGATTAATTTGTCATAATTTGCCTGATACAACTGTGAAACTCTGGGTGTAATGGCAACCCCTAAATATGTAAATCCCTGTTTTGACCATCTAAATGATGCTCTATCATTTAGTTCTACTGGCCAGACTCCAGTAATCATAAGTGCTTCCGATTTAGTGGAGTTAATTTTATATCCAGAAATGGATTCATAAATTTCAAGACAATCTAAAACAGCTGGCATTGAAGAGATTGGATTCTCAATAAATAATAATACATCGTCAGCATAGAGGGCAATCTTTTGACAGTCTCCATTCTCATCTGTAATTCCTTGTATATGTTGATTGCATCTTATACTCTCAGCAAATGGTTCAATGCTCAGAGCGAACAAAACAGGAGACATAGCATCTCCCTGTCTCGTTCCCCTTCCCAAATCAAAAAACTCTGAGCAGTGACCATTCACCCTAACTCTCGATTTAGGATTTTGATAGAATATTTTTATCCATTTAATATATGTGTCATGAAATCCCATATATGTCAGTGTTTGATATAAGTATGTCCAATCCAATCGGTCAAATGCTTTTTCTGCATCTAAACTAAGTAACATTGAGGGAACCTTTCTCTTTTCTGCAATCATCTGTATATTTAGTACTCTCCTAACATTATCAGTACCATGGCGTCCACTAACAAATCCTGTCTGGTCTGGCTTTACTAATTTTCTAATATGTTTTTGGAATCTCTCTGCTAAAATTGAAGTTAAGATTTTTAGATCCTGGCAGAGTAAACTTATGGGTCTGTAACTTGTACATTGAGTAGGATCTTTCCCTGCTTTGTGGATAACTGTTATTACTGCCTCTGCCCATGACTTTGGTGGATCTCCTTTTTCTAATGCATAGTTATACATTTGACATAGAATTGGGGTTAGCTCATTTATGAAGACCTTGTAAAATTCTCCAGGAAAGCCATCTACTCCCGGGGACTTACTATTCTTGAGTTTTCCAATACTTTTCCTAATTTCCTCCTCTGTAATAGGAGTGACCATTACCCCACAGTCTTCATCTGTTAGTCTGTTAAGTTTAATAGAATCCAAAAATGTTTTAATTTTTTCTTCCTTATTTAACTGTTCATCTTTTTCATATATTTTTTTATAGTAGTCTTTAAATGCTTTTGCAATTTCTTTAGGTTGTGATGTTGTTATACCCGTACATGGATGTTTAATTTTTGGGACAGCTCTACTAGACTGAGCCTTACGTAACTGGAAAGAAAGCAGCCGACTTGCCCTATTACCAAATTCATAATATTTTCTACTTGTATATCTTAGAGCACCTTCTGCCCTATAGGTCAGTAGGTCATCCAGTTTTTGTCTATTTTGCTTCAACTGCTCTAGGAGACTTTTATTCCCAGTACTTTTATGTTGATATTCCAATCGTTTTATTTCCTTCTCAATTTCTATTCGTTTAAGTTCCCTTTGCTTTTTTATTCTGGATGTAAGTGCAATGATCTTCCCTCTCATTACTGCTTTGGCAGCGTCCCAAAGGACGGAGGGAGTAACAGATCCATTATCATTTGTTTTAATATAATCTTCCCATTCCTGTTGTATTTCTTTTTTGTGTGTTTCATTATTTAGTAATGAAACATTGAACCTCCAATATTTAAACTGATTACATTGCCCCAAGTTTAATTTTAATGTAACAGGGCTATGATCTGACAAAGTAATAGACTCTATGTTGCACTCCATCACTCTGTGCAGGTCAGTTTTTGACATGCAGAAAAGGTCCAGTCTAGAGTAACTTCCATGTGTTTTTGACATAAACGTAAAATCTTTTTCTTTTGGGTGAAGATATCTCCAAATATCAATCAACCCCAGTTCACTCATCATTCCCAAAGCTGTATTTGTTTTACGTGACAGAGGTCTCTTTTCTATTGGAAGCCTATCCATATACGAGTTTAGGACACAATTAAAATCTCCACCTATCACTAAAATTCCTTCTGCTTTATCTGCCACAATTAAGGACATTTTCTTAAAAAAAATTGGGCAATCCTCGTTTGGTGCGTATAAACTTAAAAAAGTCATTTTTATACCCCCTATTGTTCCCACAACCATGACATATCTTCCATTTATATCTTCAATAATTTTGTCCTCTGTAAAGTAAACAGCTTTACTAATCAGTATGGCAACCCCACTTTTCCTCCCTTCACCATATGATGCACTAAAGACCTCATCCACCCATTCTCTTTTCAACTTTAGATGTTCTTTGTCTGAGAGATGAGTCTCTTGTAGCATTGCAACACCACATTTTAATGTCTTAAGCTGATTCAGAATTTTTTTCCTCTTCACCGGTCCCGTAATTCCCTTCACATTATAGCTAACACAAGTTAAACTCTCCATGACTGTTAATTAAATTAAGGGCTCCTTTGGATTTACAAAGCAAAAAAACGCTAGCGTTACTGTCTCTATTTAAGTGTATACTTGAAACATATTTACTGCTGTCAAGAAATAAAAAAAAAATGAACTTGAACATCAAACTGAACTTCACATCCCGCTGGTTGCGCTTTCCACGAAAAAAAATCGACCAGACATAAACAGAGAGAGGCAACCAGCTCCCGGTTGAAATTGGGCAGAGAGTTGTGACTCGATCTCTCTGGGAAATAAACACTTCGCGTGTGTGCGACCTTATTACTCACATTTCTCCTTTGAAAAGGTCGCGGCCTGGCGGGTGAGTGTAGTCCGCTCATTAAATGACAAAATAACCGCCATTATTGAAAAACCATCATTATGTCCAAATGTAGTCACGGTATCAGTTAAATCACAGTCTCGTTGTTAATCCTCGCAGTAAAAAATATAAGTTCTTACCTCAAATCTACATCAAACGATTATAACTGTTATAAACAAATTACAACTGTAATTATCCTTGCTGATGTGCTTGTGGAAGCGATATCGCAAATTTTTTAGTCAGAAAAGAAAGCTTTGACGTCCACATCTGACAGCTTAGCTTGATTAATCCTCCGACGGCCACCTCTCCGCATCTGCCACTGCTCTTTTGACAGCTCCATCTCCAGGGCGTCATGTTCCCCCACCGGCATCTTGATCCCGAGCTCTCGAAGTGTTGGCGCAGCTTCCGTCAGGGTGTAGAAAGTTTTGTCTCCAGAATCCAGGCTGATCTTCAGTTGTGCAGGATAGAAGCTCCGTGCCCTTATATTCTTCGTTTTGAGTTGCCTGATTACATCTCGCACATGAGCCCTTTTTCTCTGCAGATCAGGAGAGTAGTCATTGTCGAAGTAAATTCGTTTGTCCTTATACATTACTTGTTTTTGAATCCAGGCCTGGCGTAAAATCGCTTCTTTCACTGGAAATTCCGTGAATTTTACCACTATTGATCTGGCTGGTTCTGTATTTTTTGGCTTGGGAGCCAGAGCTCTGTGAGCCCTTTCAATTCTTATGTCACCATCAGGCAGAGAGATTAAAGTTGAGGTAAGTAAGTCTTTTACGAATTCAACGAGATTTTTCCCTTCTTCGCTGTTTTCGGGTACTTGATAGATTCTCAAATTATTTCGTCTTAGCCTGTTTTGTAGATCTTCGCACCTGGCGGATAGTTCTACCTCCCGTAGCAGCAGGTGTCGAATCGCTCTCCCGTGACGCATTACAGAGTCCTCATTGTTGCTAATGCGTTTTTCGGCCTCAACGATACGCGTTTCCAGTTTTGTTATCTGGCCTTTTAATTCTCCGACTGAAGTTTCCAGTCTTGTCAGAGACTCTTTCGTTCCGACGTGACCCTGCTGATTTTCTTTTCGCAGTTGTTTAAGCTCACCAACCAAATCCGTAATGGCTGACTCTGTGTGTGCCCGAGTCTGAATAGGACTCGGCGATCGTCTTTTTTCATCTCTCTCCCTCAAGTTGTCATGTTTTGTCCCAGATTTAGCGTGTCTACTTGACGAGCTCATCTTTATGATGAAGACGATGTTTTATTTACCGTGTATACTGTAATTTAAGCTGGTTTTACAATAAATTCGCGGAGACCACGTTTTCCGATGTCTATACAGTCATGGCGTCACCTGTTTCTTTTCTTAAGATAAAATTCTGTCCCATAAAAAGGTACTGCCCCAGTGACAAGGGTTTGTACCTTCTTTGGTACAACATTGTACCATTTTTTTCTGAGAGTGCATGAGGTAGTCTCTCCTGCAGTTAAAAAACACATTAGTAAAATTTAGGGAAAAGCTGAAGATTTAAAAAAATCTATATTACCTGCGATTATAATTGTGTTGTTGTCAGTTTGATGACAAGAGGACAACACAAAACACACATACAGTATTAATGGGGTCTGAATTTTTTGATCACATTTACAGGACTTTGAAGAGTGCCAGGCAGATGGGATTTAAACTATACAGTTGAAAGCAAACATGTTTAAAATAAAACAACAATTGAACTCTTACCAGTCCAGATTCTAATACAAACACACAGCTTTTGGAACAGCTTTGCAGAAATAAGTGCAGGAATTAAGCCTGCTGCCTTCCACCACTCTCAGAAAAAATGGTACAATGTTGTACCAAAGAAGGTACAAACCCTTGTCACTGGGGCAGTACCTTTTTATGGGACAGAATTGTACCTTAAGAAAAGAAGCAAATTTGTACCTTTTAAGGTCATGATTTGTACCATGGGAAACCAAAATGTACCTTTGTTTTAAAAAACCTGCAGATACAGTATTGTATACTTTGTGAAAGGTACCACCACAGTGACAAGACACTTTGTACCTCAACAGTGTCAAAAATGCTTACCAAACATTTATTAAAATGCCTTAAATGTTTAGTTTAAATTCCTATAGTTTTATGGTTTACCAGTTGTTTTATATTATTGTATTATAGAGCTAAAAATGTAAATGTAAAAATGTTATAAGTATCTTTAAACATATACCTTTAAAAGATGATTCTTGTTTTAATATGGAAATTATTCATAGAAATCACTTTGCCTTTCCAGACATATTTATTTCCATAGATACTGTAATAAAGAAGGAGTTGTTCAACACTTTTGTACCTTTTATATGAGAACAATTGTGTACCTTCATTTCAGTTGTACCATAAAAGGCACAGAAGAGTATCATAAGAGGTCTATTCAGTACCATATAAGGTACAATTTTTACAAAGGTACAAAACTGTTCCTCAAGGAACGTTATTTGTACCATCCTGTACCTTTTTTTTCTGAGAGTGTACTGTAAAGAAATCTGGTTTATGGCTATTTATATGGGATCAAATTTCCGCCCAAACTATCGTGGTCAATGACTTGTGGTCTCATTATCATTTGGTAAGCACCCTTGCTGTCGCTTACTCTGTGTTTAGTTTTCACTTTTGCGTGTTATAATTTTGATTTTGAATTTGATCCCTTAATTTTACACAAAACACCAGCTGTAAACCTGAATATGTCTTCCTTATCTTCTTGTGATCTGATTATCTAGACTACATCTTGTAAAACATGCGTATATACTCAACAGAAGTGCGAAGTTGGGAGAAACAATAAGGGTGTTTATTGTGGACCATTTCATTCATTCATTTTCTTTTTGGCTTAGATCCTTTATTAATCAGGGGTTGCTACAGCTCAATGAACCACCAACTTATCCAGCATATGCTTTACACAGCGGATGCCCTTCCAGCTGCAACCCATCACTGGGAAGCACACATACTCTCACATTCACACACACACACACACTACGGACAATTTAGCTTACCCAGTTCTCCTATTGTGCATGTCTTTGGACTTGTGGGGGAAACCGGAGCACCCGGAGGAAACCCACCTAAACACAGGGAAAACTCAACACAGAAATGCCAACTGACCCAACCGAGGCTCAAACCAGTGACCTTCTTGCGATGAGGCGACATCTCTCGCCACCGCGCCTCCCATTGTGGACCATTTATAATGTGAAAATACATATACAAGGCCCTTTTTACTCTTCTTTAGAATATCAATATCCTTCAAAAAAGTGCTGATAAGGTGATCAAACACATATAGACCACCAGTTGCCAAGCATAGATCCCCTGATCCCTACCCTCTTACTCTCCTCCCAAAGGTCAGCATGGAGATGAGCGTGTCAAGATGATTGTGTTATGCTGGAGAGGCTGGGCTCTGTTCAAAGTGCTCTTTCTCCCAGCGTCTGGCACTAAAATTACAGAGTGGGCTGTCAAAGCGTGCGAGCGTCCTTCAAAGTGAAGTAGAGCGCTTATCTCCGTCGTGCAGGCTGCTGATGCTTAAATCATTTGTTGAGAGTGTAAGACATTTTCGCAGCACTCTGAAGTTCCAGACTCACCGGTTTCCAACCAGACTCACACCCTCAGACGGGCTGTATCCCATGTTGCACTGCAAACATTAGCAGCTGTGGACACATCCCTCAAAACAATATGTGAAGGGCTGTGTTGTTGCTGAAATGTCTGGCACGTATTTCCTTGGAGGACTGATTCACAGCTTATGTGTCTGATTTTCTCACTCTGCCCTCGCTACAACCTAATCCACATGTGTGTGTGAGTGTTGATGTTGAGACTGGGGATTACACTGCTGTAGAGCTTTCAAGGGACACAGATGCTTGGTTTCATCAGCAATTTCAAGTGTGTTTCAGTGTAAACTAGGCCTTAATGAAAAATGATAGCATCATGGTGAACTGTTAGCATGAAAATTTAGCATCACACAGTAAGTGTTAGTGAGAAGACTGTGGTGGAAAATTAATTAAGTGTCCAGGCTAGGTTGTCAAACTGATTTTGGCACTCGGCGTTAAACGTGGGGTTCGCCTTTCATTGGATTAAACACTGTGATTAGCCGTGTGACAGTTTAGGAAATTACAGCCATTTCTCATTCAAAAACAACAATAAAAGAGCTCAAACTAATATGACACACACCTGCTGTGGAGATATGCTTATTAAAACTTTGAAAACAATAGATTGTGGGGAACTTCAACAACGAGAATCGGCGCAATCACTGGAATGAGCTGCGCATCGTCCTGCTTGCTAGCTCTAGCGTTTGCATGGATATAATTAGGTAATTATTTTCCGGTCTTGTTCTGACGTCTTTCAAGGTTTGTGGTTTGAAAATGTCACCCAGCAGGGGTGCATTGTGCTGAAACTGCTGTGTTGCTTTTCTGTTTTTCTCTGTGGCTCGTCCAACTGTGCTTGTGTTCTTTACGCTGGTTTCATCTTTTGGACTTCCTGTGGACCTTGAATCTCGAAAGTTTCAGTGAATTTAAAGGCATAAAAATCGGTTTATCCACAAAATAACATTTTGTCAACTCATTCAGTATTACTTTCTTTGGTGGAATACAAAAGTAAAGCAAATAGCTATCAAAATGTTCAAGTCCAAGAACATGAACAAGATTTTAACAACGCTATATTGACATTTTGCTTTAGAATGTGTGGTGCATTCTTATCTTTGCCACAATGGGGCACTGGGTAAAATGTCAATTGAAAAAGAATTAGCAAATTAAACTATGGGCAACATGGTGGCTCAGTAGCTAGCACTGTCGCCTCACAGCAAGAAGGTCACTAGTTCGAGTCCTGGTTGGACCAGTTGTGTCTGGAGTTTGCATGTTCTCCCCATGTTTGTGTGGTCCGGTTCCCCCCACAGTTCAAAGATATGCACTGTAGGTGAACTGGATAAACAAAAATTGGCCATAGTGTATGAGTGTGAATGTGAGAATGTATGGGTGTTTTCCAGTACTGGGTTGCGGCTGGAAGGGCAACCGCTGTGTAAAACATATGCTGGATAAGTTGGCGATTCATTCCGCTGTGGCGACCTGTTTGTGTTGCTCTGCAATTACACTGCCGAAACGCTAGCTGGCAGTAAGGTTTTAGTGTTCCTCTCTGTCGAGTTTCTTCGCTGGTGTTTTGTTTTTTTCTGAACACTACCTTAATGTACACGTGGCTCAAACTTGCTCATTTTAATAGTAATAGCTGCAACATTTTAATAGTAAGTTAAACACAAAACAATAGTTTCCATCTGGAGCTCTTTCACGGTACTCCACACTTGTAAACACCCGCTCCATCGGGTTCACGCGGCTCTCATCCCTGCCCACACTCGTCAGCGCTTCCATAACGACCAATCATGGAGCCAGTGCTACGCATCATTGTGACGTGTAGTTACATTTTTTAAGAGGTGTGCTTCGGCGACGGCCACGACGAGGAATATGCGACCACATGTAGGCTGCGCCGGAGCATACGCGTGCGCTTGACGCGGAAGTATAAATCTAACCGGATAACGGTCAGAAACGCCCAGGAAAAAGTCCATCTTTGTCGATGCCAAGTAATTCTAATCTAATGAAGCACCTCATGTCATCATATGCAATACAAAATTAGTGGCTACGCAGGTGATAACGTGAGCTCTGCTACCAAAGGAGGAAATGAAGCAACAACGTCAAAGCACATAAAACTTAAAGGTGCTGTATGTAAGATTTTGACTTTTCTAAAGTATAAAAAGACCATAATATATTTTCAGATATTAAAGAAACATGCTAAGTGAACATATTTGTTTATCTGAAAAACAACGCTGAAGTCAAAAATTTAGCTTTGAAAATGTTGCCAGGACGGGTGTCTTTTGGTAATTTTAACCTGCCCAGTTCCAGTATAGCCAATTATATTTAGAACACGGTTTAAATCCCTCGCTCCTGAATCTGGCAACCTGCGCTTGTGTTTGTTTTGATCCAGGAGTGCAATACCTAGTTCAACCACTGGGTGACAAACTCACATACTGTACCTTTTTCTCCACCACAAACACTTATTACTGAGACAGAATTAAACAAAATAATTTCTAGATATATAGTTCAGGACATGCTGCCATTGTCACTCACATTGTCCCACAACAATAATAAAATAGCGTAGGATAGTGTACAATGTTTTATATTTGTTTTAAAGTCATTTGACAAAATAGATTCCTTTTTTAAAGTAACACAATAGTTACTTTCCCTGGTAATTAGTTACTTTTAGAAATATGTAACTCAGTTACTAACTCAGGTACTATTTGTGAGAAGTAACCAGTAACTATAAGTAATTACTCATTTAAAGGAGCGTTCCCAGCACTGTTAACAGCCTTAAGGCGAAGGAAAATGAATGAATGAAATTAAACTATTTACTATGACTGTACATGACTTCATTATCCTCTATTATTAAATAAAAGACAGTTAATGATTTGTTCTGTAAACCACTGTGCTTGTGGTTTTAGTAATAAATGAAAATATGGATGAATTACTAGCTTGAAATGAGTTAGTGTATTATCTACTTAAAATCAGTAAAAATCATTAAAAACATTGTTATTCTGTTGGGACGACACCGTGGCGCAGTAGGTAGTGCTGTCACCTCACAGCAAGAAGGTCGCTGGTTTGAGCCTTGGCTGGGTCAGTTGGCATTTCTGTGTGGAGTTTGCATGTTTTCCCCGTGGTTGTGTGGGTTTCCTCCGGGTGCTCTGGTTTCCCCCACAGTCCAAAGACATGTGGTATAGGTGAATTGGTATAAGGCTAAATTGTCCGTAGTGTATGTGTGTGAATGTGAATGCATGGATGTTTCCCAGAGATGGGTTGTGGCTGGAAGGGCATCCGCTGCGTAAAACAAATGCTGGATAAGTTGGCGGGTCATTCCGCTGTGGCGACCCCAGATTAATAAAGGGACTAAGCTGAAAAGAAAATGAATGAATGAATGAATGTTATTCTGTTGTGAACACCATAATGGTATGCAGTGACATTTACCTTTATTTGGTAAAATCCTGCAGTCATGTCATTTCAGTGAGAATTTGAGAGATTGAGAATTTCGGACAAGGGTGAAATTTTTTTCTGTACACAGTTTTTATATGGTTCAGGTTGGTTTTGCAAACGTGCTTGTTGATGAGTTTTATGATATGAAGTGTGATTTAAACATTTCTACAATACAATCTAGCCAAACTTAACCAGTTCAGACTGAGGAACAGTCAAAACTACCAGCAGACTACCAGCAACAGTCAAAACTACCAGCAGACAGAAGCTTCAAACTACCAGCAGATTGAGGAAAAGCTTTTTCCCCAGAGCTGTCTCCCTTTTGAACTCTGCCCCCCACGGACTCTTTTGACCCCTACACACACCCCCCAATCTCCTCAAAACTTATACTCCTCACAATCACTGCACTATTTAACATTTGCACATTTTAAAAATCGCACATATTTATTGCACTGATTCATTTATTTGAACTGTACCTACCCACTGTACAAATACACTTGTAATTATGTTTCTCTATCTGCACACTTCTGATTATTAATAGCAACCTGCACTGATTCATTTACTTGAACTGTACATACTCACTGTACATGTACATTTGTAATTAGGTTATATATCTGCACTCTTCTGATTATTAATAGCAACCTGTCCGTATAATCATTTAATTCTCTGTTCATAACTAATGCAACCTGTATATAATGTTCATAGTACATCCATCTGTAAATATCACCATAGTTTTTCTATAACTGCACTTTATAATTTATACCTGTATTCTGCACTTGCTGCCTTTGCACTACTGGTTAAACCTATACTGCATTTCGTTGCCTTGTACTTGTACATGTGTAATGACAATAAAGTTGAATCTAATCTAATCTAATCTAATCTTCAGTTAATAGTAAAGTACACAAAACCCTGCGGTCGACATCCGGTTTAATAGGAGTATTTCAGCCGGAGTCAAGGTTTTGTTATTTAGCAGCATCAGTTAACACTAGCTTGTACATGCCTTAATTGTACCGTTTTGTGAGCAAAAAGCATAGTTGCTATTTCTAGCTGGCCTCTCTTACACTCTCGCTATCTCCTCCAGTTCTGCTAGCAGTACTACAAAAAACATTTGAACTCATGGCTTCTATAGGAAATGGGCACACCAACTAGGTCACTATAGCCTGCAGCCTCAATGTCACTTGCTAGTAATCCTCTTGAGGCAAGGGGAGTAAATTCTACTCAGACAGCTCCTACTAGCTGGCAACTGTTTTGTGCAGCTTGCATATGTTATTCAGATTGTTAATTAGTTTGTCCTCAGGGTGTCAACGTTGAACTTGGCTATTCAGTGGAATGTAACAGCTGAGTTGAAACAAGAACAACAACAAAATACTGAAGATGGCTCAAACAATAGTCGTTTTTGTTTACAAGGGTAGCGTACCCTTTTGTTTTGCACCTGCTACACAAACACAAGCGTGAACTAGGATATTTTTTATTGCTTATAATATATGGAGATAAGAAGGACAGTCAATGCTGTTTAACTATGCATGAACGGTACATGACTTTTGTGGAAAAAATGCAGTATACTTTAGGTGATATAAGTGTATGCTTTAAAATGTACGTTTTTTAAGGGTTAGTGTATCCAAAAATGTACATTCTGTTATCAATTACTTACTTTTTATGTTGTTCTCAATACTCTGAGACCTTTATTCATCTTTAGAAGACATATTCAAATATTTTAGATTAAATGTGAGAGCTCTTTGATGTACATTATATAGACAGCAAGGGCCATGAGATTTTGAGACTTGTTTTCCTATGGTTTCTTTTCCTCATCAGGTCGTAGGGGTAAGAGTGGACAGTTGATGAACAAAGTATTTTTTCTATTTTTTTTTTTTTGGCACACAAAATGTTCTTGGAGCTTCGTTTTATTACAGATGTAGCACTGAAATGACATGAAATGTTTTTAGTTCAAAGCCTTTTCATGCACTTTGATTGTCTCCTGACCTTTGCTGTCTGTGGAGGTTTCGAGAGCTCCCAGATTTCATATAAAAAAATATTATGAATAAGGATCTCGGGATTGGAACGAAAAAACAGTGAGTAAATACTAAAATATTTTTATGTGAACTAACCTTTTAAATTATATTCAAGAGTTCCCACTTAGATAATGCTCAACTATGATAGCAGGTTTGGCATGCTGTCCTCAGAGAACTCTGAGATAGATGAGCCCAAGGTTTCCATCTGGTCAATGAGCATTAGGAGGGATACAAGATCAGGTGTTTCTCAAGTGCCCCAGTTTGTACTATGACTAAAATGTGAATATATATATATTAGCTTTAGGATGATCTGATAGGCTAGCTAATGATTAGCGATAGGGATCAGCTGTAGTCGTATCATCATCAATCATATCACGTTCTCCTCTCAAAATTAGTTGTGACAATCAACCAATCAGTGCTGAAATATTTCATTTTTTATCCACTTTTGGATTAACTGGCAACCAAAAAACATCCATAAACTCACTATCCATGAGAAATCACAGGACACTTCCAGGGGATCACAGACACTATGACTAGATGTGATTAGCCGCACTGCCAAACATTCGCATCTGTACACCCGCACAGAGCAAATTTGTGCCCTTAGAGACCACAATGAATCCCACCTCTTGCTGAGCATTGTTTGCAACATCTGTTCTTCATTTTGAGGTCTCTGACCGGTGTCTGTTGAGAACGGGTCACAGATAACAAAACGGACATAAAATCCAATCTCATTTCAGTGATCATTCTCGGATGGGGACAAATCATATCCCACAGTCTCTGCTGACGGGAAATGGAGGAACCTCTGAGATTCACCCTTCCCATCTGCTCTAGTGCCATTGTTCAGATGAGTTCTCATCAGGCTGGCAAAAGCTGACTGAACATACAGTACAGCTACTCCCAGCGCTACTGGGCTCTGAGAGCATTTGCTTGAAGGCAGAGCTTGAGCCAGGAAAGAAAATCTTGTTCTGAATATGATATGAAAGAACATGCCATCATTTGATCTCAGGCAGCTTCTTTCTACACCTCAAACTCATTAGGTTTCCTAAGAGCTGAGTTAGTCTGGTCATTCATTACCTTGAGTTCAGAGATTGTTAGCCTTTTTAGAAAGATAAAAGAAGAAGGAGAAAGATTGAAACACCTGCTGCCGAAGATAATTAAAGTAGCAGTGTTTTAAGGCTCAGTCTGAAGGGCTCAGAGGCTTTGTGCAGAATGTATTTTCTCATTAAAGCATTTTGTCTAATATTTTTGTATCGGTTTTGTCAGTTTGATGTGTTAATTTAGAACAGTTTTCAACAAATAATCTAATTATTGTAAAATCCATTTACTAAAAATAAGTTAGGGCTTTTTGAAATAATGAAAATTACAGAGTTATTCATATTTTAAAATGCAGTTTTATATTTCCAATTTCCACATCGCAATACTCTTCTTTGACAAAATTAAAGGCATAGTTCACCCAAAAATAAAAATCTGTTAACTAACCCTTTACTTATTTTAAACCTTTATGAGTTTCATTCTTCTGTTAAGCACAAAAGAAGTGGGTTTATTTATAAACTACTTTTGAGAGGTTTACGTGCTTATGATTGAACACAGCTGGTACCACACCAGCTCCGTGTATTGCACCAATCAGACGAATCCTGACACACTAAAATTACCAGAGCTTTCTACTCCAGTCATCTTTGTCTCGAAGAATTCCCCCTTCCACCCCAACTCCTCCAGTGGTTAGCACTGTTGCTTCACAGCAAGAACGCTGCTGGTTTGGCCTATCCCAGAGCCAGTCGGCATTTCTGTGTGGAGTTTGCATGTTCTCCCCATGTTCGAGTGGGTTTTTCCCGGGTTTTCCGGTTTCCTCCCACCGTTCAAAAACATACAACAAAAGTAAATCATCTACTTTTAAAAAGCATCTTAAGACAAATCTAGTCAGATATTTCTCAGCATGTTCACAAGCGGGGGGAGTTCTCGAGACTTACCTGAGCGCAAACTCTCCTCTCGCTCTTCAAATAGGAGGGAGGCCCGGGCTCAAGGATATTCGGAGCTCAGGGCTCTCTCCTAGGACAGCATGCCAAATATGCTTTATTATCAATCATCAGCTAAGTGTGAACTCTTGAAGGTATTTTGATACACGTTGGAACCTGCAACTACATTTGTTTTAAGTATTTTTTCAGAACGTTTTCTTTTGTGATCAAAGAAAATCTTAAAGGTTTGGAATCACTTGAAGGCCAGTAAATAGTGAGCACATTTTCATTTTTGGATGAACTATCCCTTTAACTGCATTGCTTTATGTGGATCAGCTGTAAACAATACTTACAGAGCACTTATTAGCTAACTTTAATGCCATTTACCAATTTAATTGTTAAAATTTGTATCTGTTTAGACTACTTATTGTGAATTGTACATTATTAACAAACAATGATTAATATATATGATTAAATATTGCTCGTTGTTAATTTATGGTATTTACTGCATCATCATTTATAGCAAATTACCGCATTCGATATAAGCCTGCATATTTTTATGTAAGGGCTTGTAAAATGAAAACTCTTTTATTGCGAAACTTTTTTGTTGAAAACGCTTATTCTTCCCATGTTGGCATGGGTTTCATCCGGTTTGCTCTGGTTTTCCCCACAGTCCAAAGACATGCAGTATGAGTGAATTAAAATAGCTAAATTGTATGTAGCATATATGTGTGAATGTAAGAGTGTATGGGTGTTTCCTGGAAGGGCATCTGCTACGTAAAGCATATGCTGGATAAGTTGGCGGTTCATTCCTCTGTGGTGACCCCTGATTAATAAAGGGACTAAACTGAAAAGAAGGTGAATGAATGAAAGAATGAAATTAATGCTTACATAATGTTCAGTATAATGCACAAATGTCACTGATAAGAAGAGTTTCTGAATCCTACTTACAGCCCTTTTTCATGATTCATAAATAAATAATGGTCTTTATTGTACTGTATTAGCTCTATTATTGAAATTGAATTTCCTGTTGAAACAGGAAGCAAGGAAGCCGTGTAATGTAATATTCTCTTTAAAGTGAAGTGGCTGCTCTACCAGAACTGAAGGACTCTTTCTCTTCATCCCTCAGGATAATGTGAACCTGCTGCTCACTGAAGAAGAGATGTACAGCCTGATGGAAACCTTCAAGCAGTGCAAGATCATTCCAGGTGTTTTTTTAAACAGAGATGTGGTTTAAATATGTGCCTTTAGGAAGCTAATTAAAGGTTCTCTAATTTGTCACATCAGTACTGTAATTAGGCCTGACCTGTTTTCATTGATCGATGATGCAGTAACTTCCCTTTCACCTACTTTCTGCTCAGAGTCGTGTCTGGTGTCAGACGAGCTCCTGCAGTACAGGCACTTTGTGACCAAGCAGCTCTTTGAAAGAGACTTGACCGATGAGGAGGAAGAGGAGGTTCTGGCCCAGTTTGCAGCTCTGGATCCTGAAAAGAAGGGTCAGATTGAGTGGTCTGACTTTCTATACCATGAGTCACTTTCAGTGCTGCAGAAGTTCCGGACTGAGGTAATATGGGACAACAAATTTAGATCTGTGTGTTATTGGAAAGGGCACCCTTAAAACTGTTTCTAAGTGTATGTTTACACAACAGGGACATACTGGAAGAAAAAAGTGTGTCATTTGTATTTTTGGAAAGTGTTGCAGACAGTGTTGTCAGAACGAACCTCATTCAAATAGATTAATGAAAATGACTAAAATAGCTGTATTATCATTGCCAGTAGATGGCGATGTCAGTTTGTAAAGAAACAACACACTTGCATTATGTGCACATACAGTCCTGTAGTCAACCACTGTTGTTTGGTATTGACCTTATTCTTCAATGCGAAAGTGCGCTCGTTTTTGTGATTGTTTTTGAACTTCCGATTCATTCGCTTATGGGAGAAATGACTAGGAATAATACACGGCAGAAAACGGTCAAACTACTCGCTCTACAAACAAGTGTTTGCATGACTATACATAAAGGTAGAATAATATAATAAGTCGGTGCCAGTTGTGTAGTGGTTAGTGCGTCGACACATGCACTCCGGTGCTCGTGGTGACCTGGCTTTGATTCCGCCTCGTGGTCCTATGCTGATCCTTCCCCTCTCTTTGCTCCCCATAATTTCCTGTCAATTCTCTCTACTGTCCTATCTAATAAAGGTGAAAACCCCGAAAAAATTATTATAAAAAAACTAATAATATAATAAAAGAAAATATAAGTTTGCAACATCAAGCAGCGTAACGAGCTGGTTTTAACGTCTAAAAATGAATGAAAGTGAACGAGACTGGAAGTATCGAGCCAAAAACCCTACTCACCCACGGAGAAGAAGGTCAATAGAGTGAACATGAAACATGCATGCACATCACAACAATAAATTATTGTTTTAAATTTTTTTTCGAAATTTTCTAAAAAATAAAATTAAAGAGTTCAGATGCAAAAGTCTCCAAATGCCACCTGGAAGCTTCTTTTTAAATTACAATTTTTTTCAGAGTCCTGTGTGTAGGTTCAGTAATTTCACATCCATGACAAATAATAGGTTTTAAACTCTATATTTAAAGTGAAGTAACTGAACATAAACATAGGAGCCTCAGAAAATGATCATTTTAGAAGAAAATTTCAGATGACACAACAGGCTTTTGCATTTGATCACTTCAATTATTATGCCACTGTACACTATGCACTTATTCACCATTGCTTTATTCACTATGCACAGGGTCAGACAAGGTCTACAGACTTTTTTTTTCAACAGACAGAGTGATTTTGAGAGTGTAGATGCTGAAAACCTTTCATAAGTTACATTTTATTTTATTTTATTTACAGTATTTTAGTTTTATTTATTTATTTATTTATTTGTTTATAATTAAAATCCAATAAGAATTGTTTGGGAAATAAAACTACAGCAGTTCTCTAATATATAATATTTACTAAAACATCTATTGTACATAAATGATCTAAACGTGTGTATTATTCAACATTAATGCTGAAATGAATAGAAAAACTTGAACTTGAACAATCAAACAATCACAGCACATTATTCTGTCTTTTTTTTTTTTGCAATTCAGAATTCACTGGTGCGAATCCTTACAGCGAAGGAGAGGGACCGAGCTCGGGCTCTATTCCAGAGTATAGATCAGGACAAAGATGCCATCATTACTGCCGGAGAGGCCAGAAAAGCCCAAACCTCCTGGTTTCAAAAGACTAACAAGGAATCTCAGTCCTGCAATGTCAGGTGAGCCAATTATATAGTCATTGAGGCTAATCACAGTTAGCATGATATTCCTAAACGGTTCTCAATCACGACCACTTGCATAATCAGCAATATGCGTCTGACAAACACTTGAAAATCATTTTGGTGACTCGTCCAATTTGCCTGGCCTAGGGGAGCAACAAATCAGATCAATCTTGGCAGTTTTTATAGCTATGTCATGCTGCCAGTGCCTGCACGAGCTGCTAGCCAATGCTAACTGCTCTCACTTTATTAGCATGTATCCCCTCATCTCTTCTCAGGAATTACGGGCTAACTTTGCATTCAGGAACTCTGCCGAGAGAATTTGAATCATTTAAGTAGTGCATTTGCTGACAGTTCTGACATTGGGATTAATGTTTATAGCGTAAATTAGATGATATAACCGCCAGAGTAAGTCGTCTGTGGAAGGGAAGCGGGAAAAGTTTCTCAATGACAGGCTAAGATCAGGGATGCAGACTGACTTTGACAGAGCACACTGTGCCAATCATATTATAATTCAAACCTCGCTTTAAACCCAGAAGTCAGAATGATGAATATTTGCAGTGAATATTTGCGGATCATTTCTCCGTCTGAATCCTAATTCTTTAAGTGCAACAGAACAGTGTATTTTTTAAAATAGAAGCATTATAAATGTATTTACTCTCACTTTTGATCAGTTTAAAACATTCATGTTGAATAAAAAATATATACCGATCCCAAACCTTTGGAGTGGGAATATGCATAAATGTATATTTTGATCAATTCAGTTGAATCTGTGAATGTAGTATATAGGACACTCTGTTTTGACATCACCCTACATGCCTTATTGTTTTTTCCCCCCAAACCATTCATCCCATCATTTTCACCACTTGAATGTCCATTTGCCCTGCAGACTCATTGGATTGTGTTCCCCTTTGTTCAGTATGGGGTAAGTCACTCGATCTGCATGGGCCTCCCCTGGAAACAGCATACACCGTTCCCTGTCATCACCATCATTATACTCATGATAATCATTATCACCTTAATACGTATTCTGTAATGCAGGCTAAGATATCAGTGGCTAAAAATATCAAAGCTAAACTGGGTAGTATCTGGCCGTTTCATTCGCTCTGCCACTATGGCTTTATTAGATAAGACCTTGCTCTCCCATTATCAGGATCAAAAAAGGGGCTCTTGTTCCCCTCAGAGAAACCCTTAAGGACGTTTTTCATCAGTTTTAAGGGGCACAGCAGGTTAAATGAGCTCTTGAGTGTGCGGGTGCATGGGGTTGTGGGTGTTTGCGTGTATGTTTGGCACATTCATGGCATGACTAAGCTTGCATCCTAATTTACGCTCATTAAAATCAACTGAGGGCTTGAGATCAAAGCCGACAGTCTCGACTCTGAGCCGTCCCAGTTCTGCAGGAGATGTTTGGGTTGCTCTGGTCATGGTTGCATACGCTCGTCATTGAAATTAATTACAGGACGTTTTTGTTTCAAATGATTTTTTTTCAGTCAATGAAGTTTGTCAAATCATTTCTTGTGTTCTGAATGGCGTGCAAAGCCTGGAGTTTGTGAGACTTCCGTACATGCAATTATTGCGGGCCATTCAGAATTGAATTGAGAATGCATTGCGATTCCAATTCAAGTCCTGAATGCATGTTTCTGCACATGAGTGAACTAGTTGTGTCTTGCTGGTGGCTGGGTATTGTCTCTCTGGGCTCTGAGGTGTCATGAGAACAACAAATTAGAGTTTGAAAACCCAGAGGCTGTAGAAGTGCCGCCTGCTGTGAGCTGTCCGGTGATGTGCGTGTCTGTGTGGGAGAGATTGAATGAAACAGCATGTCTTTTAGCTTGCTTTCTTCACCTGCAGTATCAGCCATGTTGGGCCAATATCTGAAAGCAGTCCTGCCAGCTCCAGCAGCGAGAGAAGCAGGGATAAAGCCATGGAGAATGACAACAGGTGGGTATATGTGTGTTAGTTTAGGTTTCAGGAGGTGTAAAGTTCAAAAGTATTCTAGTTTTTTTTTTGTTTACACATGTTAGCATCTGTTTACACATATGTTGGCATTTGTGCACTGTCAAATGCAAAGCCTTTAACCTCTTACACTCTGGTGCTATTTTGGGATTTTGTCTACCCAATTTTAAAAGCTTCCTAAATCCACATGCAGAGGAGTAAATGCAAAAATGTGGTATCATTTTAAAGAAAACCCTTTACATTTTCATAAAATACTGTTGAAAGTGATTAAAATAATTGTATATGTTGTCATAAACACTTAAAAAAAGAGGCGCTTTCTGTTTTTTTTCTTTATAAACTGAAATTTAAAAGAGTACCTTTTAGGTTCTGTGTGGTCTAGGTTTTTGTAATTAATTTTGGTGGTTCCTGCACATGTCAGTAATTATAAGAAAAATAAAAAATGTCTCTATCATAATCTATGCAAAAGTTATTGTATTTCAACTGATGAGAGGTGCTATACCTTTTTTTTGATGTAATTTCCGCCTACCAAACTTTGAAAGTTTTCCATATCCAAATGCAGTGGTATAAATGACAAATTCCATTGTTATTGGACAGAAAACCATTTGAATTTACAAAAGAAACTTCTGAAAGTAATTAATAATATTTGTTATGTTTTCTGTTTTATGATGAACCACTTCAATATTGGGCGCTTTTTTATTTTTTGTTCTAAAATGCTTTTTTGAAAATGTGTAGATAATCCCATAAGAGAATAAGACAACTCCAGACAGTTCTGCTTGAAACCAGCAG
>CAIGQQ010030612.1:7797281-7831458 GCA_903798035.1 Danio albolineatus
TATATATTTATAATTCTCTGGAACATAATTAAGATTAAATTGTAAGAACTTCTGTCTTTGTGTCATGTCCTTTGGAAGCCCAAGTTCAGAAACAGAAGAAGTTCTAGAAACAGCGTTTAATCCACTTTTTTTTAAGTTACTTTAATATTATTACTTAATTTTTTTTTTCTAATTAATGCGTTACTTGTTACTTAGAAAGGTAATATTATTACATAACTTGCGTTACTTGTAACGTGTTACTCCCAACACTGGTTACCTGGTTCTTGGTTCTATGATTGGCTTAATAGTGATTTCGGTGTCTCTGTTAACCCTCTTATGCGGTTATGCTTATCCAGACCTGTAACCTGGGACAACTTCCTGAGGGAGAGTGCTATCTACATTCTGGCAGCCCGGCCCAACAGCTCAGCCATGCACATCCGATTGCCACTCTAACCACGGCCACACAGCCTGAGACTTCCAGAGGGGCTTCCCAGGTCCGGATCCATAAGAAAGCGGTGCTGAGGACTAAACCGAGAGTCACACGAAAGTCGAAAGCAAACGAGTACCCCACCACACTTAAAGACCGTACAAGCCATCGACAGATCCTTCCTCTAATAACACAGTCTAGCAACACACTGACAAATCCAATGCTCTTGAACAATTGCACATCTATCACAACTTCAGAGTTGAGCTTTGACGAGCTTGTATTTCGTGACCAAGTAACTGTTCTGATCAGAGAACATGCTGCGATTAAAACACTGTCACACATTAGCAAAATTACAGCACCCGTATTTGCATAGTGTTTTTGATGTTATTGTGTCGTACCATTTTTGGGATTACGGTTCTAGCCGAATTAGTTTTGGGATCAAAGTGAAGGCAGTGGTTGAATCATTCACAAAACATGAATATATAGTAAATATAGTGGGAAACAATGGCACCACACGGGAATCATCATTACAGAAACACCCTAATGAGGATTCAAATGTGAGATGCTATATATAGATTCTATATACAGTCTATATACCTATATATTATACAAATTATTGTACATGTATTTATTCCCATACCTTCAGGGATGGATTATGGACCAGTACATGAGCTTCCAGACTGCCTCAATCTAACACTTTACTGACAGGTGGGATTTGAAATGAAGACACTATAATAAAAGGATTTATAATGAATTGACTTGTCTTGCACTGACAAGAAAGAAATAAGATAAGTTGTATTTCTTAGTTTTTTACTTCCTTGTTGAATTTCTGAGTGAGGTTATTTCATATGAAAAAAAGGAATTTGATTTTATCTGAGGAATGTTGTGTGAATATGATCTTTATGTTCATTTTAAAACCTAGTGAGCTGCCAACTTTAGCTGTATTTTAAGAGACCATAGGAGTGTTGCTCATGCAAAAGCTGTAATAAGCAAATCAGTATAGAAAGTATTGAAAAAATTATTGCAATCTAATTTTTAAAAAATGTCTGTTTTGGTATATTGAACAGCAGGAGGGTTGCTGGTTCGAGTCCCGGCTGGGTCAATTGGCATTTCTGTGTGGAGCTTGCATGTTCGCCCCATAGGTTTCCTCCGAGTGCTCTGGTTTCCCCCACAGCCCAAAGACATGCGCTATATGTGAATTGAATAAACTAAATTGGCCGTAATATATGAGTGTGAATGAGTGTGTATGGATGTTTCCCAGTACTGGGTTGCAGATGGAAGGGCATATTCTGTAAAAACATATTCTGGATAAGTTGGCGGTTCATTCCGCTGTGGTGACACCTGATAAATAATGGAACAAAGCCGAAGGAAAATGACTCAATGGTATATTGCAGTTTTGGAATATTGCATTGTTAGCTCAGCAACATGCTAAAACCAAATGCTAACATATAGAAATAAATGGTCTTATGATAAGATACATTCTAAGATATCTCGTTTCGACTTATGATTCAAATGTAAATGCATTTACCCAATTGTATTACTCTTTTTAGTGTATATTTATAGTCATTGGAATATTGCTTCAGAAGTTAGCAAAATGCTTATTTTAAAAGCTAGCCTGTTCTTGTTGACATATAGCCTGTTGTGTTTTGGCCAGATTATATAATAAATTCTGCTATTAAAATGTATTATTTTACCCGTTGTTTTAAAATATTTATTAAAATTTTTCTCGTTAGCTTAACAGCATTTAATTCCAAACATTTTTATGCTGAGAGTTGTATTTTTCAGTACTAAAAGTACAGTACAAAACTGCAATGGTTAGACTCCTGATTAGACCTAAACTGCATTTCATTGCCTTGTACTTGTACATCTGTAATGACAATAAAGTTTAATTTAATCTAATCTAATCTAATCTAATCTAAAACTGCAGAAAAGTAAAGGTTGCAATTAAAGGCGTTTTTTGTTATATATTTTTACAGGAATTATAGAATTCCTTATACCTATATTGTGTGATTTGGCAAATCATGACAGTTGCTATGAAAAAAGCTAATCGAATTGGTAACTTTTAAGGGTTTGAGGTTTTAAAGCAGTTATGTTGGCAATATAGAACAAAGCAGCTCACTAGGTTGATGTAAAATGTGATTTTAAGTGGCCATTGTGGAACATAAAGTTCTAATTAGATATCATGAGAAATATGTTTTGTTCTTCCCTAAGAAAAAAATGCAACCAGATGGGGCTTTGCAGGACCATAATCCTTCCTTTATTACCTTGTGTCATGACTTGTTATTTTATTTTTGATTCCATGTTTCTTTAACTTTCTAATTTTTGCGCTTTACTGAGTCTGTGAAGTGTAACACTTGTAGGGGTGACATTGCTCAGTGTTTACCTAAAATAGCTGATGCAAACATACAATCTTCCAAAAGACTCATTGAAATGCTTATTTAAAAGCAAGAGCTCTCAAATGGTCATAGTCAGGTTTAAATCGTACTGCCTAAACAAACTGACTTGCTTCCCTCTTTTAGTTTTTTAGTGTATTTATGTTGAAATTGTTCTTAGGTCTGGTGCAGATGAAAGGACTTTCTAATATCTAAAACCTTTTCTTAAATTCTTAAGCATAAATCAACCCTCATTCCTGTAAAATGGCATCTGGTTTTACACTCATTATATCAGACTGTATGAGGGGTATATACGCATCCACTGGTTTATATGGTCATATACACTGTATTTGCTTATAGAAAGTTTGTATTGGATCGCTCAAGGCAGTTATTTCAAGGGACTGTGCAATACTCTGAGTTTTGCTGATAGTGCTGGAAATAAACGCATGATGTTAACTCCAAAAACTACAGTCGGGTTGTGAGTCATTTACAAAGAACAGCTGAATCTGTCTGTCTGTCTGTTTGTCTGTATGTCTGTCTATTCGTCTGTCTGTCTGTCTGTCCGTCCGTCCTTCTGTCCGTCTGTCTGTCTATTCGTCTGTCTGTGTGTCCGTCTGTCTGTCTGTCTGTCTGTCTATTCGTCTGTCTGTCTGTCTGTCTGTCTGTCTGTGTATATTTTGTGGGATTGTTAGAGCAAAGCTTGGGGCACAAGTGTTACCTGTATACTACTCTTGTCTTGAGTCCTACAGAGGAGCTCCAGGATAATACAAGGATGATCAATGACAGTAATGGACAAGAAAGGACCAGGCCTGGATCATTAAAGGTTAGATGGCTCAAAACATGAAAGTTCTACCATGATTTAATCATCCTCAAGGCATTCTAGGTATATATGACTTTCATCTATCAGTTGAGACAAATATTGACTCACTCTGACTCACAGTGTTTACACAAAAGCAAGTGCTTAAAGGGGCGTGACGTGTAGCCAATCTGTGAATCACAGTACATTATGTTAGCTGACCAATCAGAGCCTCTTGAAGGCGGGCCTTTCAGAGTTATTTAAAAAAAAAATGACAGTTTTTTTTTGCTCTAAGGACATTAGTTGGCTCAGCAGTTTAAAAGAAGTCTAAAAAAGCACAAACGTCTAGAAAATAAGTTGTCACAAAGCTCTTTCTCCATGTTTTCTGTAAGAAAAATGTCTATAATTTATTTAAAAAAACAACAACAACGTTTTGTGCATCTTCTGGTGACCACTGTTTGTTGTTTTCCTCTCCTTTATTGAGGTGCATTGTTGCTATCCACTTGACAGGATTGCATTTTTCTTTTGAGTGTGAACTCATGCACAGCTTTAATCCACATGGACGTGATGCGAAGAGAGACAGCTATAATTTTTAAATATTGATATTTTCTTACAAAAATGCATAGACTTATGCACTCACTCACTATCTTTCGGCTTAGTCCCTGATTTATCAAGGGTCTAAACTGACAATTACTCTGCCATATGCTTTATGTGGTGGATACCCTTCTAGTTGAAACCCAGCATTGGGATATACCACCATACACTTTCACATTCATACACACTCATACACTATGGCCATTTTAGTTTACCCAGTTCACCTGTACCACATGTCTTTGTACTGTGGGGAAAACTGACACTGATCACTGTTGAGAGGAATCGTGAGGGCTGGGAGGACATACTGGTGGAGATGCTGGAGCCACATGCCGGGAGGGGGAGATTCACTCATTGTCAGCACCAGGTCATGGAGGGGTGGCTGTTATTCAAAAATGAGTGGAGAGGTTTCTGCTATTTGGCTGATGCTAAGGCCTGCTGTTGTCAGCTGTGATGGAGAGGAGCAGATTAAAGGCCCAGATATGCTTCAAATGAAATAGGAAAAAACTGAAATTACATAATTTAGAACAACCCAGTAAAACTGAAGTTCATTTCTGGAGTTGGAAAAAGCTCACCAAAGCAAACTTTATGTTTGAGTTTTAACACCTCCTAAAGTTTGTTAACACCTTTGAGCTACTATTGGTCTGTGGCGATTAAACAATCAGAGGGTCTTTTTTGATGTTCTTCAAATCCACAAAGTTCAGAATCAGACAGAAAAAATCCAGCACAACAACACCAAGTAAGCAAGATCAATGAATTGGAGGGTCGATTAGCGGAGCTGGTACAGTTGTATCAACACCTGTACAATCAAATAATAATATTTTAAAGACTCGTGAGTCACACACTGGAAGATACCTGCCATGTCTGATAAAATTGTAAACATTATTCTATTCAGTGTCTGTCTGTGTCAAATCAAAAGAAATGTGCCATGCCGTGCTGGTGCTTCTCACTGCAGGTTTTTTTTACCATATATGAAACTGCTATTCTCTCACATCTGCCATCACTGTTGTGTTTATGAGTCTACTTGAAAGCCATGGCACATTTACAACCACACCTACTGCAGCGTGGGGGTGTTGGAAATTTCATAATCACTTTATGTCACCCAGCCTTTTCTAACTTCTTTTTGACCTCACACAAAGAAAACAGAACTTCATTTGAAGTACAGCAGGGCCTTAAGAGAATAGAGTGATTCATTTTTTGGCACCCATAAACAGAGGAACCATTACTGACCAACATGGGGGTGGATGAGTCTGGACTTGTCCACCATGGCATGTCCAGTAGGGCCCCTTGGTATCGCAAATATGTCTCTCTACATTCTTTCATCTTCTTTTCTCTCACCTCAGATATCCTTTAACTCATGGCATCACCAATCTCGGTCCTGGAGATTCGGTGTCCTGTAGGGTTTAGCTCCAACTTGTCTCAAAACACCTGCCTGGATGTTTCAAGTATACCTAGTGAGAGCTTGATTAGCTTGTTCAGGTGTGTTTGATTAGAGTTGGAGCTAAAATCTGCAGGACACCAGACCTCCAGGAACAAGTTTGGTGATCCCTGCTTTAACCCATGGAGGTCTGCTCCATGCCTGGAGGGGGCTGAAAGGTTCAGGCACAAGATCTGTCAGAGTGGAGCAAGGCTGCTGGCATGAGTGATGCTTTTTGCAAGCTCTTTCCTACAGGGAATTCAAAACATATTCACAATTTTGATCATGTGACGTGTCATTGTAAATTATAATGTGTGATTGTCATTCCTGATGATCTACAGAGTATTTGCCAGAATTGAACAGCTGGGGATGGTGATGGCCCTAATAAAGCTAATAAAAGTTTAGCTCAGAACACTAAGGGAAGCCGCAGTAGCAGGTGTGACAGACATGGCCCCTGGCAGGGAGCTTTTTACACATCTGTGAATGCAGTGCCACTGCCTCTGCTGTCCCATGGGGCCTGTCCCACATCTGACATTCTCTAGGAAATATCAGACTGCCATTTGGAACGATATGTTGAAGCACTCCAAGTAAACAAATTTTAGCTTAGGGTGTTTTAAGTTGTTCTTTTTTCCATGACCCAATACTAAGCCATGCAGTAAACAGCTCTGGAGTAGAAATTAGTCCTATTCACTCCGATTCAGCCAAGATGCAAGGTCGGGTCGACCGAACCACTGCTGTGTCCAGAGTTTTTCACGTTAAATATTGCAAACTCGAACTCATGGTGATGTCAGTCTGGAATCAGGCAGTTCCTGACAGCCCCTTCCTTTGATTCCCAGAAGAGGTCGTGTCATGAGCGGTGATCCATTGAGGTAAAGACGTATCACTGTAGATGCCATCACTCATCAGCTGGTCTGACAGTGAGGAGGAAGAGTGTTTGGCAGACTGCCGACCCACATCATTATGTGAGGCTGGACATCAGTGTCTCTTCACCTCTCGTCTGATGCGCTTATAGTCCATCTTGGTACATCAGTAGCTGAAGATTCAACATAACAGCCTCCAAAACCAACAGGGTCCATTTAAAACAAAACGGTGTCAGATATTAACAGGTAACTTAAAGGATTTTGGTACGTACTGTAAATGTGAGCCAGACAATCTGCTAAAGTTCAAACTTAGCATCAGAAAGGGGAAGAAAGGTCAGTTGAAACATGGCAGGGTTATTGATTCTGGATGGACTGTTCGGGAAGTATTCTAGAATCTGCTGATTTATGTGATTTTCACACCATATCCAACCCAGGCTCATTCTGAAAACGTACCACTATATACATTTCTAAAGAGCACCAAATACATTCCAGAAGGTACTTTTTTTTTGCAGTATTTGTTTCCATGAATCCACCAGAGGCTGCTGTGTATGTTGTTACAGATCCCAAATTTCATCAGGCACATTTCATACACAGTGGCAATTCAATGTGCTTTACATAAACAGGATCAAAAGAGACAAGTGTAAGAAAATAAAAACTAATAATAATTAAAAACAGATAAAAAACAGATCAAAATGTGATAAAACGAAAAGAAAGATATAATAGTGTGATCTGTCAGACATAGCACAGTGCTCATTCAGTAAAGGCACATCTAAACAAGTGTATTTTCAGTCTTGATTTGAACGTGCCTAATGTTGGAGCACAGATTGACCTGCCCACCCTCCCTAGACCCAACCGACAGTTTTAAAAAGCAATCCAGAAAAAGAAAAACCCTCACCAGATATTTACCACATTTTCAGATTTTACCACATTCTCACCCTGTTATGTACTTTTGTTTATTTTATTTATTTATAAACAACCTGTTGTTTATTTTATTTTTTGGCTTTTGTCTTTTTCTTACCTGCCTTCTGGAACTGTTCTTTGCTGGTCTCAAACCCCGTTGTCACCTTCTCTGCATATCAAGTCCACTGACGTACATGGCAAGCTACTGGGCAAACTGGTTACAATGGGAAAGCCATATTTGGAGGTAAGCGGTCAGCTGGTAAGTACAAAAAAGAACAGCATCATACGCCGTAGCATTCGTGTTAAAAAATGAAATGCCATACTTCTGGCTACATAATTTGTGATCTCCTGAAATGTATATAGGGCCATGTTTTCAGAAATAGCCTAGTTGGCCATATCTAGGGTTTACAGAGAATGGCTCAAAAAGTAAAATTATTTTATTGTTCTGTGGGTGAAAATTCCTTGTTAATTCCAGTGGACAGTGTCAATGCGTCTGGTTCAAGCTGTTAGAAGGGCAACATTAAGCAATCTTTTTGCACAATCACGGCCAGAAGAGCATCTCTGAACACACAACACATCAAACCTTGAAGCAGATGCGCTACAGCAGCAGAATAGTCTCTCCCATCAGCTAAAATCGTGAAACCGAGGGAACAATTTACATGCAATGCTGCCCCTCGTCAGTGTACATTAATATTTGCTGCTTCATTCCCAAAACCTATATTCCAGAAGTGATGAAGATGAAACCAGGGTGAACATTTTAGCAAGACAATGATCCCAAACAAAGCTATGGAAACTCTCAAAGAATAGAAGATAAAGCTGCTAGAATGGCCCAGACAATCACTTGACCTGAATCCAACAGAAAATCAGCACTAAAGACTAGAGTTGATAGAGGAGACCTACAGAACTGTCAAGATTTTAAGACATTAAAGAAGTTCTGCTTTGTGTCATTGCATTTTCATTTTAGTTTTGATTCTAAATAACGTTGATTGTAAGCTGTTGTTCATGCAGTGATTTTTATTTTTAAATCCAGTTTCCCTTTTAGCACTACATTTAGTTTCACATACACTAATCTGACAGAGCAGGAGACACTGCTGATGGAGTCTTAGTGGTCTGGCCTCACATCTTTGTCTCTATTTTTAAAAGCACATTTCATGAAATATTCAACCAATTCTTTCAGCGTTTTCAGCTGTAATGCACTCTCCTGACCCCCTTTAGCGTATATGACGCAGTAATCTAAAAAAAAAAAAAGGCTCTCCACCTTCACATGCTGATCATGAATTCAGTGCCGCAGGCTTCTGTCTATAATTTCCTTTCTTATGCAGAATCATCCGACACCTCTTTCATAACAGTTTTACCTCAGGAGTTGCACTAGACTATTTACCAGACCTAACTAGGCTCCTCGGTCAAGTCCACTGTAAATTGATTTTTCTGTACAACAAAAACAAAGAGATGCAATAGTGTAAACAAAATTATAAGATAGATTACCTTCATCAATAATGTACATAGTCTGCTTTTGTGTAGTACGTGTTTATAAAAAACGACACAGTTTTGAACACAGTTTTTTTTTAGTTCATCAAAAATGAAAATTTGCTCTTCATTTGCTGGCATCTCGGACAATCTGAGATGTAGATGACTGTTTTTCATTAAAGAATTAAACAAGATTTTCAACTGATCTGTAGTTATTATAACATGCAAATCAACATCTTTCACAGTTTTAAAAGTCAAAAAGCATACAGCCAAAATATGATATGTATGATGAGACATTGAGTTATAATGATGTAAAATAATTGGTCTGAAACAAACAAACAAACAAACAAACAATATATATAACATATTATACCCTATAATGAGCAACCTTGCAAACAGCTCATGACAGTCAAAGGCAAAATATCACATGAACTGATGCTGCTTGTTCGATTTATTACTAAGCATTTTGTAAAAACTTTCCAATACAAGCTCATTCTGAATACATACCCCTATATGTATTTCTGGAGAGTGCCAAATAAGTCCTAGGAGTTACTTTTTATTATTTATTTATTTATTTATTTTTTTTTTTACAGTTTTTGTTTTCGAGAATCCACCAGAGACTAATGTCGCTTTTTGAGATCTCAAATTTCTCTTGCAAGTGCCATTTGCACCTGCTATTCTTGCGCAAATCCACCAGAGACCACTGTCGATTGACTCACTGACTAACTGACCAACTTATATCCCCACCCACCCCCTTCCCTAAACCCAACCGATATGAATTTAAAAAGCACGGATTGCCCTGCCCACCCCCTTCCCTAAACCCAACCGATAAAAATTGAAAAAGCACGGATTGACCCAAAACAAAAGCTCTTGCAGCAGCCTGATTTTACCACATTCTCACCCTAGTATTTACTTGTTTATTTTATTTTTTGGGTTTTGTTTTACCTGCTTTCTGGAACTGTTTTTCACCAGACTTGAGCCCCATTGTCATGGTCAGCTTCGCTTATCAAGTCTGCCAATGCTGGTAAGCACGAAAAGGAACGGCGAAATACCACCCCCATAGCATTCGTTTTAAAGGACCACGCAACCCCCCAGTCTCAGCGGGGTGTTACTAGTTTGGAAAAGCTCAGGAAAGTGTGTGTGTCCAGCTTGGTTTAGGTAGGAGTGTCGGGGAAGGTTTTGCATAAAAATGGGAGTTTCCACTTGTGCATGCGCTCATTTTCACACAGAGGCACAACAAACACAGGCACAGGGGGAGAAAGACAGTGACTGTGTTTACATGGACATCAGTAATCGAATTATTTGCCAAATTATTAATTTGCCGAATGACGCGATACGCGCAAATGACGCAGCGCGAATTGAGCGTTTTGTGCATTTGATGCACCTCTGAAATAATCTAGTGGACTCAGATACAGCTCCAACCGAATCGATGCTGTTTTTCAGCTTTCATAAAGCACATAAACACAGTTATTCTCTCTATAAAACCACTGTTAGCCATTTAGCAATAAAGCTTCAATCACTAAGCCGTAGACAGAAGCCCTGCCCATCACGCAAATCCGCGTCTGTTCTCAAGTCAATTTGACGCGCGAATGAAGCGGTTTTGGCGCCACGGTGGCCGAGTGGTTAGCACGTTCGCCTCACAGCAAGAAGGTCGCTGGTTCGATCCCCGGCTGGGCCAGTTGGCATTTCTGTGTGGAGTTTGCATGTTCTCCCCGTGGTTGCGTGGGTTTCCTCTGGGTGCTCCGGTTTCCCCCACAGTCCAAAGACATGCGGTACAGGTGAATTGGGTAAGCTAAATTGTCCGTAGTGTATGTGTGTGAATGAGAATGTATGGATGTGTTTCCCAGAGATGGGTTGTGGCTGGAAGGGCATCCGCTGCGTAAAACAAATGCTGGATAAGTTGGCGGTTCATTCCGCTGTGGCGACCCCGGATTAATAAAGGGACTAAGCCGAAAAGAAAATGAATGAATGAATGAATGAAGCGGTTTTGTACGCGCAAATTAAGCGAGTAAACTCAAATGTTCACGCGTCTATTTACGCACGAATAGCGCGATTTCTCCGCGCTTGCCGCGTCTGGTGTGAATACAGCATAACAGGTACAAACAATCTTCGAAGCGATCATGAATATTAATGAAGTTGCGTCACATACACAATAGAGTGCACTGGTTGGTTGAACCAAGTCTTTTTCATGAATTAATGCCGCACGCTCAGAGACGTCAAGATGCACTGGCCAGTACAGACGTCCACTCTCCACGCTGGAATACACGCATGGATCTCATCAGCGTGACACAGCTTCAAAAATTCATTTCAAACCGGAATAACGAATTTGCTCGGAATAATGCAAAAACAGCCAATTTTTACTTTTTAGTCAATTATATGTGTCCTAATAGTGTTTATAGCAGCGTGGGACACATATATGACTGTCAACAGCTCAAAAAATGTGTTTTGGTGTTTCGTGACCCTTTAAAGTCAAAATGCAGCCATACGTTCTTCTGGCTATATAAATCACGATCTTCAGAAATGTATATAACGTTATATTTTCAGAATGAGCCTTTGTTGAAACTTTTCCTGTGCCATTAGCCAATAAAAGAAAGTTCACCCAAAAATGAAAATTCTGTCATCATTTATTCACTTTAGACTTGTTCAAAACAAGTTTGAGGTTTTTTTCCCGTTTTTTGTTGAACACAAACGGAGAAATTTCGTAGAATTTCAAAAACCATTGGCCCCCATAATAATAGTTTTTCTACGGATGTCAGCTGTTATAGGTTTCCAAAATGAATTTGATGAAAATATGACTTTTTTTTCTAGTTCTTGTTACCCCCTACCTCTTTTGCGTCCAGCAGAGGGTAACAATTTTTCATTTTAGAGTGAACTATCCCCCCTTTACTTACTTTCTATGAATCACCAAGGACCACAGTTTGAGCTAAATCGGTTTTTGTTCTTCTAATGAAAATAATCACCTTGGGTGGCCTGCAGGGCAAGTAAATCAGCAGCCAATTTTCGTTTTTGTAAAAGGTTAAGTATTAAAATAACATTCGCTGTGCTTCTGGGAATTATCGACATGAAATTATTATGCAGTGGAACTCAAACGTGCAAATTTTCAAAGTGTTAAACTTGTAGCTGTGATGGTTTGATCACACACATCCAGCACTCTTTGCCTCGTCTTTCCGGTGCACGTATGAGCAAAATTGTGTCTAATAGGATGAACTTGAAGAAGATCACGATTGAAAATTCTGATGATCAAATACTGAAAACCTGAAATACTTTGTCAGATTGTAAGGCAATCTCTGAAGTGTAAAAGTGAAAGATGTTAAGCTATACAGTACATCCTTTGGTTTTTTGCACCGTGCTCCTTTTAATGCACTAGGAACAGCATTTTTATCGCTGAATGTTTAAGTGGGTGGGTGAGAAGCGAAGGAAAGATTAGTGTGTGTGAGTGTGTATGTGTGTGTGTGACAGAGGGAAAACCAGTGGGGGAGTAATTCGACTTCGCATGACACACACAATGAATCTGATGACACACTGTGACTGAGAAAAAGCACTAAAAGCGAAAGCTATATGCAAACTACACGCACTATCTACTTTCGAGATTGTTATACATAAAACAATGAGATCTTTGGGATCTGAAGTCAATTGACAGTAAAAATTTATTTCAATTTATTATAATTTTTTTTATTTATTCTGAGATCACATCTGTTGTGTTTTTTTATTTGGAACAGTGGCTGTGCAAGGAAGGCTAAATGTCTCCATCCTCTGGTGGTAAATGCATAATGCACAGCTGCAAATGTATTTAGCTGAAGGTCTTGGTTTGTTAACAACGACTCGAGAATAAATAAAGTGTATCTGAAACAAAATAAATAAATTATTTATCCCAGCTACAGACTATTCTAAATAATGAATAAATAATTGAATTATATAGATTAAAAACAAGACTATATTATATAATTTTAATATCACATACTACCATATAATGTAATTTATATTATCATACACTTGGCCAAATATGCAGCAAATCAGTAGTTTATTGAGCTATACGTCTTGCTAATTAGCGAGACTTGTATCTCAAATAAAGTGTGACAACATTTATTAGGGTTACTACAAATTTATCAAAATTATATAAATAAATTATTTATCCCAAATAAAGGCCTATATGTTCTAAATAAAAATAAATAAATTAATACATAAAACAAGACTAAAACGCTCATAATTTATAATAAATACACGTTCATTAGCTATCCATTAAAAACAATTCCCAATTACATATCATATAATGTACATAAATATAAGTTGGCCTATTTTAGAATTAATAAACAAATGAATCAATAAATAAAAATAATCTAATCTGAGTAAAAAATAATGATTATGATGACAACAAAAATAACGATAATAATATATTGATTAAAAACTAACAAACAAACAGCAATAAATAAATAAATAAATAAAATTGAAACTAATATAAAATTATACAGTTACACGTTTCAATAAAAAGATTCTTGTTTTTTTACACAAGAAACTATATAGATATACTCTTTCATTTTAGGATGGGCATTTCATGATAATGATTAGTTGGGGGTCAAAAGAAAATTCCTATTTGTGTGCCTCCCTCTAGCGTGTATTTTGTTCAAATAAATAAATAAATAAATAAATAAATAAATAAATAAATAAATAAATAGGCTAGATAAAGCAAACTCTCATGCGGATAGAAACCAGGGGTTTGCCTCCCTCTGGCGGGCGCAGTTGATAACACGCATGCGCATTGGAGCTGTTATCAGTGGTGGGCGGAGTGGATGCGAGGATGTTGAGTTTGTGACGATAAGCAACGGGAATGAGAGAAAAAAATGACGAAATAACTGTGATCGAGGACAAGTAGCGGTCGCCAGTTCGTACGGTACTGCGCAAAAGGGCCTGTAAGTCTTGTCGCATCAAAACTGTACGACTGAAACGACATTATTAAATGAATGAAATAATTGCGTATATTTTGCAGTCGATAACTAAGAATGCTTGATATGGCTTATTCTACAACAGTGTGTTGCTGCAGCCTAGCTCGCAATAGCGAATTGTTGTATTAGTTTTAGTCAGAATCACATTAATAGTATTTGATAGCTCTGTCGAAGCGATAGCGGAATTTGCACATCAAAATAAACATTGACATGAAGGCTTGCTGCTACTATGACAAATAAAAAATGGCTTGCATTTGTTATCAGGACGATCTCAGACGTTTGAAGTTGAATGGGCTTTTCGTTTATCTTTTTTGGCAGACCTCCTATGAGAACCTGTCACTTTGCATTGTAGGTTTTTTAAATCATACGGAAACATACAACAATAAAAACTATGCCTCGAGGTTATAAGGTTTTAAGCCTCAGCAATGAAATACGCAGTTAAATTAATGGAGCTGTCAACGCTCTCAAAATGCTTTGTGAAGTAGATTTTAGAAGAATGCCAGTGCTTGGAAGATAAATGATCTACAATTATTTCCATAACTATAAAATAACTATGTCAGATTGAATGAGAAAATATATTGAGACATTATAGTCTCCTGAACCTCACAGTTATTAATATTTTAACAGCTATAAAAAAGTCAGATAATCAGAAAATAAGTATGGGTTTTCTTGTAATATGTGATCACTAAATTTCTACAATACAAAAGCCATTAGTTTGCATGGCCAGTAATTCCATTTACCATTAACGTTGAGAGGACATAGAGTATAATAAATAATAAATAGTATAATAAATCTGTGGAGAAAAGGCAGGTTATAACCTAAACAGAAAAAACATGTTGGTGGCTGAAGTTATTCCAATCTAGAGCAAAATCTCCCCTTTATAATCATTGAAATGATGAAATTAATCTCTTTGTAACATACAGTAGTGTTTTGTTTTTTTGTGTAAGTTTCTCTTAGATTGTTTCTGTTTTTATGTTGGCTGATTGATAAATACATATTTATTTTGTATTTTTTAAAGCATATTTTAAGTTATAGTATTGGCCTAGTTTAGTTACTGGCAGCATATTTATATTTATTAACAAAAGACATTTTCATTTTGAGGTAAACTAACCCTTTAAAATGCATAAACTGCTAAATAAATGGCGTTGAAAGCAGTGTGAGTGAGTTCAAAAATAAAGGATGTCCATTACCACAAATTACTATGAGCGATTGTCCTTTAAGTCAGTTAATTGATTAATCGTTAAGCTTAATAATGCTACATGTGATTGCTTCAATTATATTGTCATTCAAAATTCAAGCACTGTTGACTGTAATTAAAAGGCTTGTTGGATTAAAAAAAAGCAATAAACGATTGATCATTTAATAGAACTATTTAATGATTAAATGCAATGACTAATAGACTGTGTGTGCATCCATGTTAGCAAACAGATGAAGAGTTGAAAGTCCAAATTGTAGTTTCAGTGCAGCTTAGAAAGGCTTTAAAAATAAGGGTGGAACTAGATCTAGTAACTAATAATTTGTAAAGTAAAATAAAATAAAATTAAGAAAAACAACATACTTTTTAAACACAAATTCTAATCTTGCACTAGCTCTGCGATAGGCATGGGCCAGTATAAGATTCTGATGGTATGATAACCTTAGATAAAAATATTACGGTTTCACGGTATGACGGTATTGGGATTACTGCTCTAAAATACATTCTTTTAAAATGTTAGGCTAAAAAACAAAAACTTTTTCCCCACTTTGAACACAATATATATTACTTTGAGAAACAAGTATTGCTAAAGTGAATCCTTGATTTCTGCAGATGTCTTTACAATTTAAGATATTGTTTAGATATTGTTGTCCTAAAAAAAAAAAAAAAAAAAATGGCGGTTTTAAAATCTTATTTTGAAAACGGTTATCATCCCATGCCTACTCAGCTATGCGTGTCCATGGCTTTATAGCATTAAGTTTTGCTTGAAGTCCCAGAGCTAATGCAAAACTAGCTTTTGTGTTTAAATTTCAGTTTTGAAGACATGAACATACTGCATGGCAAAGGAGTGAAGAGATTGTCAGAAAAAGTTTAATTATTCAATGAAAAGCGTTGATCTCCATCTTAAGGTGTGCCAATTAGAAAGTTTACCAACAAATAATTGATTGTTGATTAATCATTGGCATCCCTAGTTCAAAACTATGATCAACTTCCAGAACTGCAAAAAGGCTCAACACATCTTGAAAATTCATTAGCGATTGGCATTGCGTTAGGGATAAAGTACATCCAGGCTGTTGTTATCACAAATAAAGCCAGACAGGATTATCAGCAAAGCAAGTAGGTTATTACATGACTACTTGCCACAAAAACTTAAAATTAGACACATTGATCTGAGAATGTAATAGTTGATTAATTCTTGAAAAAAAGCTGAGAGGAACAAATCAGTTTTATTATAAATAATCTTTGATTCAGTCACAAGATGGTGCCAAACAGTCAAAAACAGCGATGTGACAGACAAGCATATAAATATGGATGTACTCACAGTGAAGCCTGTGTTATTAGTTTTAGTGGAGGTTATCTTGGAATAACGTACCATAGATCAATGTGACTAACCAATCAGAATCAAGGATTCCATGAAACTGTGTAATAAATGAAGACAATCATGTTTCTTACACTATTGTGATGTCTGATATTTGGTTACAGATCATTTGAAGCCCATCCAGCGGGCTGCTCGTCCTGTGTGACCTCTTTTTAGATCACTATGGGGAACACAAGCAGTGAGAGGGCAGGCATGGGCCAGGAAAAGGCCAACCGAAGGGACAGTCGAGGAACTAAGGAAGGAGATCGTCCAAAAATTCTAATGGACAGTCCTGAAGATGCTGATATTTTTCACGGGGATGACATGAAGGTGTCTGTTGAATGGCATTTATTGGTTTGCTTGAGAACAGACTTACAGGTAATTGTTTTTTTGATGTGGTGATCATGTGTTTTGTTTCTATTAGGCACCGTTGGAAAAGGAGGAATTCATTGAATGGAGACCCGACCTGGAGAGCAGCGAAAAGACTGACACTTTAGATCGACCCACTGTGTTTCGCTGGACAGGAGCTGGAAAGGAAGTGTATATTTCTGGATCCTTTAATAATTGGACCAATAAGATTCCTCTGATTAGAAGGTATGTGAATCTTAATGGTAAACATTTCTGCACATTTAAATGAAGAAAAATATAAACATTAGATAAAAATCAGATTTTTTTTCCAAAACTATCTGTTTAAATTTATGAATATTTTATTTATTAATAATTAGTGTTTAATTCCTTAGTGTTTATGTTATAAATGTCTACAGATCTTAGTCGTGTCCACTCACAACTGGATGTGGATGTGTATGAAATGCTCTACACTTCACAATGTACCATAAATAAAGTACAGTAAATGAGGTACAATTAAAATAAAAATTAGAAAGTAAATAATTAAATGTCACCTAAAGGAAGTCAGAGCACCAATATTATACCTGGAATAAAACAAATAAACACTTAAACTTTTTTTTGACCGATTGTTAATTTATACTCTACAGATATTAAATTTTAAATTGACAAGAAATATCATGAGTAGTCTTAGTGTTTTATGTAATGCATAACTGTAATTATATTTTAGGCTGTTGTTTCAGCTTCTGAAGTTATGTTACGATGTTTTATATGTGGCTTATTTCTAAGAAAAGTGCTTAAGCTTGGAATTAAAAAAGGCTTGTTATTTTCATTTTCTTTTAACAAGATCTGGCAACAGATCTTATTAATTACCCCAATATACACAGTACACTGCAAAAAATGATTTTCTCACATTTTTGTCTTGCTTCTAGTCCAAAAATCTCAAGACCATTAATCAAGAAGGACTTTCTAGACTAGCAAAGAAAATAAGTGAGTTAATCTACCTATGGGGAAAGCAAAATAATGCTATTTCAATGCAAAACTAGATTATTTAGCTTACCCCATTGGTAGATTATTTTGCTTGTTTTTAAGATTTTTTTTTTAACTTATTTCTGAAAACAAGACAATATTTTTTGCTTGTCTAGAAATAATTTATTGTTTTAATGATTTTTAGTTATTTGGGCTAGAAACAAGGCTGAAACTCTATGTAAGAAAAACATATTTTGCAGTGTGTACAAAATTAGGGAACGAACAGGTGTTAGGCATGGGCCGGTATTCGATTTTGACGGTATGATAACCTTGGATAAAAATATCACAGTTTCACAGTTTGACGGTATTGTGTTTACTGCTCTAAAATATATATATTTTTAAATGTCTGGCTAAAAAACAAAACCTTTTTCCCCTTTGAACACAATATATTTCATTTTGAGAAACATTTGAAATATTTTGGGGCAGTAAACGTGTCAGGCTGAATATTTCAAGTGAATTATTGACTTCTGCTGTCCGCATTTGTTTAAAAAAAACTTCATTTACAGCTAAAAAACAACATCAAAAAAATGAAAACCTTGACTTTTCCAAGTTGTACAGTGTGTACAATACATGCTCTAAGATACACCTCAAATCCAGTTCCTTTTACTTCAATTTCTTTCTTCTGTTTTCTTTAATAGTCAAAATAATTTTGTGGCGATTGTGGATTTGCCTGAGGGTGAGCACCAGTATAAATTCTACGTGGATGGACTGTGGACACATGACCCAACAGAGGTGACCCAGACCTCATCATTAAAACCAACATTTGTAAAAATGTATTAAACATCATAAAATTTAACATTTCTTCTCTTCAGCCTGTGGTGACCAACCAGCTAGGCACGGTCAACAACATCATCCAGGTAAAGAAGACAGACTTTGAAGTGTTCGATGCACTCATGGTGGATTCGCAGAAATGCTCTGATATGTCAGGTATGAGCATAACATCTGCTGAATTTGCTTTAAATCTGCCTTATAACGCACCAGTATGCAGGAATGTTTTTGAACATGATCAGACATGAGTTGTCTTTACTGATTTCAGATCTGTCGAGCTCACCTCCAGGCCCATACCATCAGGACTCTTACACACCCAAACAAGAGGAGAAGTTCAAATCTCCACCCATTCTGCCCCCTCACCTCCTTCAGGTCATCCTCAATAAGGACACAGGTATCTCTGTGAGTATCGACAAAAAAAACACACTGTGCATTAGTGCTGACAGTATGACCATTATTAATATGATTCTCTAATAAGTTTGATTTTATTTGGCCTATGACCTTCAGTATATTGAATAGTAGTATTCATTCATAAAAATTCAATTTGTGGCAAAATGTTGAATGTCATTTGTTTAATTTAAAGTAATTATGACAGGAGTATATCACTATTTTATTTGTAAATGAAGAAATGGTGATGAATGCTATAGTCAAATGCACTCAAGAGCTCTGTCTATAATTAAGCACTGATTTTTTGGCTGCTGAAAATAATTGGCTGACAGACACGTTTTCATCTGAAAGCGAAAAACTCTCCCTCTAGCTGTACATAAGCATTGCATAGCTTTCACACCTGATGCGGAAAGCACTGCACTATGAAATGTATGCTCTATAGCTCGATATTTTATGTCAACAAAATGTGTTTATTTTATTGGCTTGTTCTTTTTAAATCCAGTATAATTAAACTTTTTGAGTTAAATTTCATAAGCCTCTCAAAATTGCTAATTATGCAAAATTTTCAGTAATTACTTCTAAGCTTTTTTTGATTTTGCATTCAGCCAAGTGCATCCAGAATGTTCAGTTTCATCCCTGAATTTTCATTTCAGTATATCCCTATCTAAACCTTAATAATCCATTACATTATGAACATTGCTAAAATATATTCTATGTTTATCTGCGTCAAAATTGGATTACATTTTGTACATGCAACGCAGATAAGTGCATTGGTGTGCGAGTCACTTTTTAAAAAAGTTTCTTGATCATGCTTTGCTTACTTTACATTAAGTGAAAAAGTCACAGAGCTTGTCAAAAGTTTTTGAAACTTTTTTTTAAGACCCAGTTTACAATAAAATAGCCCATGAATCCATATTTTTTTAAAATGAGTAGTAGGTTAATGAGTAGTTTAATTTTACACCAAGAACACAACTTAAGCAACTTAATTTCCATAACTTAAATTTAAGGTCAAAACAAGCTGTCAGTCAAAATAATTTCAGGCTAATGGACATCGGTTCTTGTTTTCCACCAGTGTGATCCAGCTTTGCTCCCAGAGCCCAATCACGTCATGCTCAATCACCTGTACGCTCTGTCCATTAAGGTAAGAAAGCATCTTAAAGAGCTCTGTGAGATGACGCCCTGTTGATCTGAAGCCTGTTCTGATGACTTCCTTTTTCTCTGGCTCACTGACAGGACGGCGTCATGGTTCTCAGTGCCACCCATCGGTATAAGAAGAAATATGTCACAACCCTGCTTTACAAGCCAATCTGAGAAACACAGCACTTCTGTCTAGTTTGACTCTGTTAATATAGTAGGTATTAATGTAAATAGGGATGTACAGAGATGCACTTTTGAGAAATACAAATCAGAGCAGAATGATAGACATAGCGTAGAGGTACAGGACATATCTGTTTTGATTTAGTTTTAGTTTGGCAAACTTTTTTTTAATACACATTGCTCGGTGAGATTGGGACAACTTGAGTGAATCTGAACCAGCGAAGGTGGTTTTTGAATGAGAAAAATGACAGTAAATAGAGCATAGGGATTTTTTTTTGCTTCATTTTGTGTTGAATTTTATGCTTGTGTAGATAGATATTAATATATTGTTTCATTAAGTATTACAGTACTTTCCTTGTTATTTAATAGAAAACAATTCTGCTATTATTATTCTCTTATATTTGGGGGCCAAATATAGTAAAAAAATATAGAGTTTAAGAAAACATGTTTCATTTGAGAAACTAAGTCTGTTTTATTTTCAGTTACTTGAAAATAGTATAATTTTTTTTTTTATTTAATATTCGGATGTTCTGCATTATTATTCAATAAGAACCAAATACATATTGCAAACATGTTGACTTTTAATCTGTCATGCTTTCTGATATTAAATATCACTTTGAATAAATTATTCATCCAATTATAGAGGTGTATTTTTTTAAGATGAAGATCTCATGCTTTTCATGATTGGTTTTCAGCTTTAATATTACAAATGAAAGCTGAATTTTTCAGTGCTCATGTTACACAGTGAAACATACTGAAAAGTACAGTAGGTACAATACTACATTTTGTTTAAAACATACAAACACACTGTGCAATAGTGCTGTGAGTATGACCATTATTATTATGATTCTCTAATAAGTTAGATTTTATTTGGCCTATGACCTTCAGTATAGACAATGCAGATGGAATTGTAGTATTCATTCATAAAAATTCTATTTGTGGCAAAACGTTGAATTTATATATGTAATATAAAGTAAACATGACAGGAATATATTACTATTTTATTTGTAAATGAAAGAATATCCATGGTGATAAATGTTATAGTCAAATGCACTCAAGAGATCTGTCTATAATTAAGCACTGTACAATACTACATTTTGTTTAAAACATACATATATATTACATACATAGGAATATTTGGACATAAGGCCTTATTTTTCAGCTGAGATCATGGGGTTTTGATGATGCCCATATATGGATTAAAATGTAGATGTAGAAAAATGTTTGGTTCAGTGATTGTACTTTATAAGACCTTGATTTATCATCAGAAGCCATTAGTACTTTGTTTGCTTAAGTATTAGTATGTTTTTTCACACTCAAATGTTCTAGTTGTGACTGATCGCATTTTTTGACAGTATTAGCTAAAAAATCTTTTTCAATTTGTCACCTGAAGAATAAAAGTCACTTACATCTTGGATGACCTCAGGGTAAGTGAATTAAATCACTTGCAAATGTTTGAAAATTTAGCAAATTTTAATTTTCGAGTGAACTATCTCTTTCATTTCTCTTTCGGAGCTGTTAAAAATATAAGACTGGATATTTGAAATTAATGCACAGTTTTTGTAAAGCAGAATTTGTTTGCAGATGCCATATTTTATTTCTGTATGCACTAAAATCTATTAACTCATTAATAGATCAGATTAACTCATCGATTAATCCATTAACTAAATTAACTCTGTTACACTCCATTTTTTAAAAATTTTACAATTCCCCTACACTGTAAAAAATAAAAAGTTGAGTTAACTCAATTTTAAAGCAATCGGCTGCAAAGAAATTTAGAATTTACTCAACTTTCTGTGGTTGAAGTTGTGCCAAATTATTTTTTTAAGTTGACTGAAATGGCTGGTTTAAGTCAAGACTACTTTCAAGCCTAAGTTCATCTAACTTGTCATTATGAGTTTACTTAAAATTTAACAGAGGTTGAGTAAACTGTAATAAATGAGTTGACAAAACCTAACAGAAGCAGTTGCTGCTGATGAGACGAGACCTCGTGCAAAATGCCGCGAAGAATGACAGACTGTGCATGTGCAAAGGCCGGAAACACTCCAATGAGGAACTCAAAATTTAAAGTCTCCTCAACTTAAGTATGCATTTCAATTAAACAAACCAGTTCTAAACATTCAGTTAAATTGTTTTTAAAAGTACACTCAACTTTGAGCTCAAAATACACTCAAAAAACTATTTTGCTTTGCTTGTTGAAATGACTTATTTAAAATGAGCTGAAACAAAACAATTTTTGAGATTTTGTTGGGAAAACTTAGTTTTTTTATGTTCAATCCACATAAATTTGTTAAAAGTGATTTGTGTTGGGACAGCATGAATGAATTGTGTGGAACCCTGCATTTTTTACAGTGTATGTTCACCCAACTTACAATTTTAAAATGAGTTAACAATTTGTAAGTTGGATTTTTTACAGTATTTGGAGTTAAATATTTGTTTTAACATCTTTTAATCGATCCAGGTGATATTCATGTTTGGTGGGAGAATTTTTAGCTTAGCTTAGCGTAGATCATTGAATCAGATTAGACCATTAGCATCTTGCACAAAAATAACAAAAGAGTTTTGATAATGTGCCTATTTAAAGCATGGCCACCCTGTAGTTACACATGAATCAACAGAAAATGAAGAGCTGCTGTTTTCTAGGCTGATATGGATAGGAACTATACTCTCATTCTGGAGTAATATTCAAGGAACTTTGTTGCCGCACTATGACTGCAGAAGATTATTAGCTGGAATGAGAGTATAGTTCCAATAGACATATCGGCCTAAAAAATAACTCTCAATGTCTCATTTTCTCATGTCAGATCATCGACTGAACGGATTAAACATTTGTAAAACTCAACTGTTTAATATGAGAGTTAATATGAGTTAAATAAGCCTATTTTTAAATTAAATGGAGTTTTTTTGATATAGTTCACCAAAAAAAGAAAAAAAAAAACATCAACAAAAGTCATAACTTTCTTACCCTTCAATTGTTGAAAACCTGTTTGAGCTTCTTCTTCTGTTGAAAACAAAAGAAAATTTTGAAAAAATCATGGAAACCATTGACTTCCAAAGTATTTTTTAAATTTATTTTTTATTTTTTAGTATTTTATTAGCTTTTTTTTTGCTTAACAGAATAAAGTCATAAAGATTTAAAACTACATGAGGGAGAGTAAATAATGAAGTAGTTGATTTCTTTGCGGGTTAAACTATCCCTTTTCATCCAATTGGGCCACTTTATATAAACTTTCTTCATAATAATGTTGAGGATTATTGTCATATCTTCCAGGATCAACTAGACTTTCAAGGATTAAACTGTGAATGCTGCTGGTTAATGCTATAACATTTCCACAATTTTCTCCTAAGATTGCATCAATTTATCTCAATATTATAAAATTCACTAAACATTGGACCACACACTCACAACCAACGTGTCCTCAGGTCACCTGCAGCAAGTACCAACGTGTCTTGCTCTACTTATCACATTATTAGTTTCAAGAAAACGTGAAGCATCTCTGTCATTACTCAGTGATTACTGGTTTAATTAAACAGTAAAATAAAGGCTTAAGTAAATTACAGTCATAATGGGTTCTAGAACATTAGTATGGATGATAGACATAAACTGCTCATTTTTAGGTCACTCGTGACGCAAGTTGTGCAGTGAAGACAAGTCTGTCTGCAATGTAGGTGTAGGTCAAAAATGAAAATTACAGTTTAAAAAGAGGATTTGGGATCAATAATCATGAAGAAAAACTCTAAACTATGTGAATGTTATTGTTAAATATAATTAACTGTTTATTCTGTGTTAGCAAAGAACTTTTTTAGACAAAAGATATGTGAACATTTTGCCAGTAAATAAGATTAAAATCTAAAACTTAAAAGACAAACATCTTGTATGCAAGACATAACTAAGAAAGTAAATAATAAAACAACATAAACAAGAGTTCATCTTGTAAGCGTTAGTTCTATTATGTAAATTAACAACGAAAATTACTTTTTATAGCAGTTATTCTTCTTAATATCACTAAACTAGTACACCGAAATTACTCAAAAGTTGCTTCACATTCTAAATGGACCCAAAACATTAAAAAATGAATAACCATTCATTCATTTTCTTTTTGACTTTGTCCCTTTATTAATCTGCACAGCAAAAACTCCAGTATTAAATGTACAGTGTGATTTATTTATTTTTGGTGTTGTTCAGTGTTGTTTGGTGTTGTTCAGTGTTGTTTGGTGTTGTTCAACTGGAGTACATTTTAATCCACAAGTGTGAAAGAGTGTATATTTAAGAGTTTTTTTTTTTTCCCAGTCAACTCTTAACTCAATATGCAGTGTATTTCCCACCAGTGATGGGAAGTTCATTTTTTTTACTCGAACCGGTTCTTTCGGACAAACAGTGACCAAACCAGTGTGTTTTACTTAAACTTCAAAAATGTCTTGTTGCATTTTAAAATGCAGACTTGAATGTATTGAAATTATTTCTGAAAAAGATTAATGAACATTTAATAAAATAACATTTTCAACATATTTGAACACTGTTATCTGTCAAACACAGCAATTGATAATATAGGAAAAAACGAGCTCACAGCAAGAAGGTCGCTGGTTCGAGCCTCGGCTGGGTCAGTTGTCATTTCTGTGTGGAGTTTGCATGTTCTCCCCGTGGTTGCGTGGGTTTCCTCCGGGTGCTCCGGTTTCCCCCACAAGTCCAAAGATATGCGGTACAGGTGAATTGGGTAAGCTAAATTGTCTGTAGTGTATGTGTGTGAATGAGATAGTATGGATGTTTCCCAGAGATGGGTTGTGGCTGGAAGGGCATCCGCTGCGTAAAACAAATGCTGGATAAGTTGGCGGTTCATTCCGCTGTGGCGAACCCAGATTAATAAAGGGACTAAGCCGACAAGAAAATTAATGAATGAATATAGAAAAGTGTAAATATAAAGCCAAATAATATACACATTTATAACAATTATAATACTCCATTCAGTCTTAAATAAAAGTTTATGATTATATTTCACCTGGAGTTAGATCATATTTAATCTAATGATTTTTTCTTATGTCAAGATTTTTTTTTTTGGTATATAAACTATTGTTACACTGAATTACATATTAGTTGGTGTTTTCTGTAAATAATTAAAAAACGTATATAGGCATACTCTAGATCAGGGGTGCTCAACCCCGTTCCTGGAGAGCCACCCTCCTGCAGATTTCAGTTGCAACCCTGATCAAACACACCTGAACCAATTAATTAGGACCTGAACAGCACTTGATAATTACAGGCGGGTGTGTTTGATATGGGTTGCAACTGAAATCTGCAGGTGGGTGGCTCTCCAGGAACAGGGTTGAGCACCCCTGCTCTAGATCTATATTTTTAGCTCAGAAAAACTGAACTGGGCACATTCTTGTAGTGCAAACATTTGTCTCACATGTCTTTTCATCCATATGTTAAGGTAAACTTACAGCAGCTGGCTCTGCAACTCTCACATGGTCGCCCACTGATGTGCACGGTCAGTATTTGAATGGGAGACCACTTGGGAAAGCTAGGTTGCTGCCGGAATGGGTGTTAGTGAGACCAGTATATTGATGTGGACTCTGTACTGCTCAGTGAGCGTCATCTTTTGGATGAGATGTTAAACCGAGGCCCTGACTCTCTGTGGTCGTTAAAAATCCCACACTGTAAAAAATTCTATGACCAGTTAGTCCACAACATCTGTTTTTAGGTCATTGTAACCAGTGGTGTAAAGTAACTAATTACAAATACTCAAACTACTGTAATTGAGTAGTTTTTCTCAGGAATTGTAATTTACTGAGTAATTTACTTTCCCTTGAGTACATATTTAGTGCAGTAATTGGTACTTTTACTCCATTACTTTCCTTCAGCCAGCAGTCACTATTTCTTTCTTGTCTATGGTCATTGTCTAAAGTAGAAAGATCAGTCCTGTGATTCCTGTCCAATTAAATCACACATAGAAAGTAAATCGCATCATACTGAACAACCTCAAGACATGGGCGCTTTATAAATGCAGAAAACCTTTTGGAAACATTAAAAATGTCCAGGAAGATGTCCAAAATCTTTACACGCAATGATCCAGAGACTGTTTGTAGACTGCATGTCACTGAAAATGATGGATGTCGACTGTATGATGACTGAACTAACCAAACAGCCTTAAACAATCACTAAATGGAACGAATAAGGAATGGAAGGAAGGGCCAAATAAAAGGAAGGACCGAACAAGGAATGGAGGGAATGATTGAAGAACCCAACAAATGAAGGAAGGATTTAAGAAAGGACTGATCAAACTAAGGAAGGAAAGAAGAAACGAACAAACGAATGAATGAACAAATGACCTAATGAAGGAAGGAACAAAAATATGAAAGAAAGAGTGAGCGAATAAATGAAGGGAGGAAAGAAGGAAGGACCAAACGAATGAAGGAAGAATTCAAGAAAGGACTGAACAAACTAAGAAAGGAAGGAAGGAACAAACAAACAAATGAATGAACAAAAGGACCTAATGTAGAAAGGAACAAAAATATGAATGAACAAACGAATGAATGAAGGAAGGAGATAACAAACCAATAATTGAAGGAAGGTTGGAAGGTATGAACGAAAATAGGAAGATCCCTAAAAACACCCTACGTGTTTTTGCTGATGTGTAAACGTAACATTCTGTAAACACATCAACTTTTCTACAGCGTAATACTCACTACTCGCTACTCTTGAGTACTTCTAAAAGGGCTACTTTTTACTCATACTTTGAGTAATATTTACTACAGATACTTTTACTCGCACTACATTTTTGGACAAGTAATGGTACTTTTACTTGAGTAGGATCATTCAATACTCTTTCCACCACTGATTGTAACTTATTAAGCTAAGTTAATCATGTTCTAACTTTATTTGTACATTACGCAGGCTGTTTTAAGTCAGTTTAAACATCATTTAAGTTCAATGGACTCATAACGTTATTTTGATTCAGCTTAAAAATTTAAGGAAACTAGGATTTTTTACAGTGCAGGATGTCCTTCGAAAAAGAGTAGGGGTTTAATCCTGGGATCCTGGCCAAATTTGCCCACTGGCCTCTTTCCATCATGGCCTCAACCATCCCCATATTATAATTGGAGTGTGGTGTGCGGTCTGGTGCAATATGGCTGCTGTCGTGTCATCCAGGTGGATGCTGCACAATGGCGGTGAATGAGAAGATTCCCCCGAAAATGTGTAAAGCGCTTTGAGTGTCCAGAAAAGCGCTATATAAATGTAAGGAATTATTATTATTAAACCTTTCTTGCTGTTAAGCAATCAATATTTTGTTCTCATGCTACTGAAAAAAATAATACTAAATATGGTGCTAAAATAAATGCATTATTTAACAATTAAGTTTTAAGTGTCCTTCAGTCTTTGCTTAAAAACAATGTCAGTGTGTTCCTCACATTATTAGATTCAGACCCAATATTGTGGGTTCTTTTGTGAGAACAGTCCTTCTATCACCAACACAGACTCTGCAGGACAGACCATGACCTGATTAAAGACTTACTTGTCCCCTGTTTTCAGACAAAGGGGAAGCTGCAGGATTGTAGGCCTAATTAACAACTTATAAAGCACAGTGACATGCGATTGACGTCTTAAAATGTTCTACTAACTGAAAAGAAGCTCACAAAGTCAGGATCAGCAGGAACGTTTGGATTCCTGAGCATTAAAAGCTTTTGTTTTCAATTGTTTAAACATTTCTTGCGTCAGTTTTGCAGAGGTTCAATTTTGTGCCAAGGACTCGATGTGCTTGCTGTAAATGATTAACATGAAGATTTGGTTATAACTTGGCAAATCCTTTAATTTTTAGTGTTCAAAATCAGGTTAGTAGGTTGATAGAGGAATTGCTTGTGTGTCAAATTCATTGGCAAAGGAAAAACTACATTAGATGTTGCATTTTGTCAGAACTCAACTTTAGTGCTCGTTTTGTTTTCCCTTGAAAGACGTAGATCATCCAAATATGGTCTGTTACTTATACATATTTGTAGATCTGACTGTAAAACTTGTCTGTATTAATATGAATACATTTTCTGTGTAGACTTTCTTAAAGATGTTTGACCTATTCTTTAAAATTTGTCCTGTTACAGTGCAATGTGTTGATTAAATTTCAGCAACAGTCATACCAGAACTTTACCTTTGTTAACACTAATCAGTGTACTTTCTTCATAAGTGTAGTGCAGGCCTATTATTAAATATGCTTAATAAGACCATTTGTTCATTCATATTCACATATTTACTTTACACATTCATTTAATAAATGCATTCATCACTGGTGCAGTGGGTAGCACGATCGTCCCACAGCAAGAATGGTGTTGGTTCGAGCCTCGGCTGGGTCAGTTGGCATATTTGTGTGGAGTTTGCACTTTCTCCCAGTGTTGGTGTGGGTTTCCTCCGGGTGCTTTGGTTTCCCCCACTAGTCCAAAGACATCTGGTATAGGTGAATTGGGTAAGCTAAATTGTCCATAGTGTATGTGTGTGAATGAGTGTGTATGGATGTTTCCCAGAGATGGGTTGCAGCTGCATCCGCTGCATAAAAAATGTGCTGGATTAGTTGGCGGCTCATTCCGCTGTGGTAACCCTAGATTAATAAAAGGACTAAGCCTAAAAGAAAATGAACGAATGTATGTGTGTGAATGGGTGTGCATGGATGTTTCCCAGTGATGGGTTGAGGCTGGAAGGTCATCTGCTGCGTAAAACACATGCTGGATAAGCTGGCTGTTCATTCCACTATGGTGCCCCCAGATTAATAAAGAGACTAAGCTAAAGGAAAATGAATGAATGAATATGCAATGTATTACAGTCATGACTGTATTTAAAGAAATAGTTCACTCAAAAAATTTACTCACCATTTATTCACTACCAAGTAGTTCTAAACCTTAGTGAGCTTTTTATGTTAAACAGAGAAGATATTTTAGTTATTTATATTTTTTGACATGGGTAGACATTGACAAAGTAAAAAAAAAAAAATCCGATTTTTTTTATTTTTCTCGCATTTCAAGAAGACTCAGTATTTTTAAACGTAAGATATTTACATTTTTTAAATCCAGTTTTGATTTTGAAGTTCATTATATATCATTTTTTGTTTTTCTTCTCAGATTCCCTGATGTTGTTCGTTACAAATTTCACCGCTAGGAGACGCCATTACAAACGTTATCCTCAAGAAGGCAGGTTTATAGTCTAGTCATATTTAGGCCTAATGGATTAGATAAAATACAGTATTCACCACAGCTGTTAAGTAAGTTACGCAAAGTTAAACTATTACAAAATAAATCACTGCATTAGCCAATGTATACATTATTCTGACGTTATTGTTTACACTTTGACCAAAATGAAATATAAGAAGAAGTAATTTCAAGAAGTGATCGTTACAAAGCAAACATTAGTTAACCAGTCTGACCTTTGATAATCTTGGATAGTTTTTAACAAACACTTGCTGTTTCCGAGACACCAACATTCTTGAGATGTTGAAAAGAACTAATGGAGGAGTTCACACATCAGGTTAAAATGTCATGCTCTTTAGCATTGTCTTAAGGTATTCGCCCATAAGACATAGGCTTGGAAAGAAATAGCAGGAATACTTTTGCCTTAAATGGTGGTGGCTTTTGCTTTTCAAATATTTATAAGTGATAATTATAATCACTTATTGATTTAAAGATGTCGATAATGCAAGCAAAACATATAAAAAAACCCTTTTAATAATAATAATAATAGCAATGATAGCAATAATAATGATAATAATAATAATAATAATAATAATAATAATAATAATAATAATAATAATAATAATAAATCCAAGTAAACTTGATGAATATTGCAAAAAAAGATATAATTAGATTTTATACTTATTTTATTAACTTGGTTCTACCAGCATTTTCAGAGCCCAGTACTATCTGACTGCAGACACAGAGTCTCAGACATGCAATCTCAGACACAATGCACTCAATGGAGCTAGTGATGGGTAGGAGAGGGTTGGGTTAGGGGTGGAGTTAGGTGTGTGGTGAAGTACCTTGAAATATGCAGTTTTATTTTATTATGTTTGACGTAATCTCAACTAAAAAACTAAGAGAGGGTGTGGAGGGTGAGTAGCTCCTCCCCTTTACAAAACAGCCAGTGTTATTTTGTTTTCATCACAGCACTGGCAGCAAGAACAGTTGAGATCAAGCGCACTAAATGAAAAGCAAACGAGAAGCATCTTGAAGGGGAGGGGGGTTGTCAGATACTAAAGAACATTTGATTGGTCAAGATTTGATGAGAAACTAAAGTATGAGGTAACGTGAAAAGTTGTGGCTCGATTTAGGCAGAAGTAATCGTAACTGCAAGCTTTGGATGTTTATATCAGTTTCATATCTTCTCAACGTGAATTTTGTCACTGTTTTGGAGCACAACTAATAGATATCTTTAAAACTAACAGACTAAAACTAACCTCTAAAGATTTTTATTAAAATTTTACAGGGCCTTTAAAAGCATTGCATGCAGCTCAGGTTGCATCTGCACCCCTCCGAAAACATCCAGAGGCAAAATAAGACTGATTCTCATTGCTCCTCACACTATAAAAAATGCTGGGTTCCACACAAACGAATTATGTTGGGACAGCATGAAGGAGTTACTGTATGCTAACCAGGCCCAGATTAAGAATTCAGAGGCCCCTGGGCACAATGTCTTGTAGGGCCCCCTATCTGGCTGCTCCCTTATAGTTGAATTAAAAAATAAAAATTAATATAATATTTTTAAAATAAAATGTATCTATGATGTATTTCCAGCATTTTTAAATAAATGATATACATATATTTCTAGTCTACAAAGATTTAACTTATTTTTAAAGCATTTATAGCAAACTTTGAAAAAAAAAATTAATAAAACTAGTGAAAATTTATGGATTTTAATGTACTTGTTCAAGTTCACTGAAGCAGTACTAAAATATATACATTTAAGGTTATTTTTAATGTATAACATCTAAAAACTTATAATGCATATGATTTGGATATAACACCTATACAATCCAGTTCTATGACTCTGAGTCTTCCCTAATACACACACTTATTAATGAATCCTACTTGTCTTCATCATGCAAGAATAGGCAAACACTGACAATTAGTGGGGGAAAAAAAGAAGAACATGTTCATCAGAAGCTGGATTCGAACCGGGTTGATGATTGATCAGGTCAAAACTTCATGCCATTTGCTTTACAAGCTGCGCCACTCACGCTGCTGTCCAAAATAGACACTCCAAAATCGGCATTTTTTTTTCTTCCTTGCAGGGCCCCCAAGTGCGCATAATGCCCATTGGTTAATCCGGCCCTGATGCTAACTAACTAATTTGTTTTCAAAATTAAAGTGTATTGAATATAAAACAATTGAGTTGTCCCCTCACAAAATCAAAAATTGTGTTGTTTCATCTCATTTTAAATAAGTAGTTTGAACAAAAAGAAAACATGATTTTTTTTAGTGTATAAAAAAGAGACCAGTCTGCAAGCAGCAACTGATCATTATTCATAATATTACAGTAGGTCCACATTTTGACTAAAACGTCCATAAAGTTCAACTAAAATAAAGGCACCTTTATCTTGGATGATCTAAGGGCAAATAAATTAACCAAATAATAATAAATAATTGAATAATATCAATTGTTTTTGTTTCACGTTAAACGTTTGATTTGTTGCAAGTCTGCATACTTTAGCGGCAGCCATTATACTGTATTTAGTCAGGTCAAGTCACGTTGCATATTGCTCAGAAGTAAATGTCCTGACCTTAAAAAAAAAACATTTGAATTTATGAATAACCTTTCTAACTGCGTCAGTGACATTCCTGAGGAGGATGCATTTATGAGTTTCTAATATAAAAGGTGGAGAAGAGGCCGTCCGGCGGAAACAGACTCAAAGGAGAATTGATATCGTCCCATAACAAAAGAAAAAGGTGAGGTAGAAAATATATCATATGAACATATAAATATGTTCCTTAGCAACAGTGTCTGACTCATGACTCCTTCAGTCTGGGCAGGGGCGAGTGTGACAGAAATACATGCTTTAAATACATATTGTATATTGAGCAATTTAAAGCATGTGGTCTGGAATTATTTTTCTTTTCTTTCTCCTTATCATTCTTATCTAAAATTAACCATCATCTAAGGAAGATTAACAACATACTTCAAAATAGGCTTAATGTTTTTGAGTGTGTTCAATGAGTGTGTGTGTGTGTGTTCAAATCTGTAATTGTAAGTGAAAATAGCTGAATATAAACATAGGAAGCTGAATAAAATCCTAAAAATATCAAATGGTTTGAAAGTCAGGGTAATTTAAAAAACTCCGCGGACCCGGTACTGGGTCCTGTGACTTCATCAACTTCCCTTTCATTTTTAAAGGTCCAGGGTTGCGCAAGACCCCTATAAGTGGTTCTGTTTGAAAGCATAGAACCTATATTTTATGTACATATGCATCACTTAGGTTTTTATTTTACTGTACAAAAGTTATTAACATTTAATTACACAACAAAATACTGGATACCCGAGCTGTCAATTACATATTTTTAGATGCTTCATATATGACACACATGAAGTCATAGCTCAAATAAAAGCTCTTGCCTGTCCATGTACAATTCTAGCGTTCCTTTACTGAATTATATTCACATATCAAACAGTTATCGAATGAATCACCGCGTTTTTTATGGCGCAGAAAAAGAAGACAGCCTCAAAATAAGCTTTTTTTTCTTCTTGGAGATGAGGAAGTTTTGGAGAAGCTGACTTTGACTTCTTTGATATAATGTTATGATACAACTGGGAAGGAGAAATGAGAAAGTAATGAAAACTCATGTTCTTATCATGTAGGAACTATGCAGAAGCAAATATGTCATATTTGATATGAATAATCAAAAAGTTATTTTCCCAATATTCAGTTGAATTACAATAACCTTTGCATACTCTATGGTAGAGAAAAAATTCTTTTTCCTAGTGTTTGCTGCTGTCTGCTGGTTTCAAGCAGAACTGTCTGGAGTTGTCTTATTCTCTTATGAGATTATCTACACATTTTCAAAAAAGCATTTTAGAGCAAAAAATAAAAAAGAGCCCAATGTTGAAGTGGTTCATCATAAAACAGAAAACATAACAAATATTATTTATTACTTTCAGCAGTTTCTTTTGTAAATTCAAATGGTTTTCTGACCAATAACACTGGAATTTGTCATTTATACCACTGCATTTGGATATGGAAGACTTTCAAAGTTTGGTAGGCGGAAATTACATAAAAAAGGTATAGCACCTCTCATCAGTTGGAATACAATAACTTTTGCATAGATTATGATAGAGGCATTTTTCTTTTTTCCTTTGATTACTGACATGTGCAGGAACCACCAAAATTACTTACAGAAACCTAGACCACACAGAACCTAAAAGGTACTCTTTTAAATTTGAGTTTATAAAGAAAAAATACAGAAAGCGCCTCTTTTTTAAAGTGTTTATGCTAACACAGACAACATATACAATTATTTTATTCACTTTCAACAGTGTTTTATGAAAATTTAAAGGGTTTTCTTTAAAATAATACCACATTTTTGCATTTACCCCCATTTTAGCTTTTAAAATTGGGTAGACAAAATCCAGGCGGAAATCCCAAAATAGCACCAGAGTGTAAGCGGTTAAGAAAAATGCAGTTGTTTATTTTATTTTTTTTAAGGGTCACACTTTATTTTGATGGTCCGTTTGTTGAATTTAAGTTACATTGCAGCAAATTCTCTGTAGGTTATAAGTACACTGTTAAATTGGGGTTAGGGTTGGGTTAGTGTAAGTTGACATGTACTTGCAAAGTTTCTTATAGTCAGTTAAATGTGTTGAATGTCAGTATCAACAGATATTAAGTAGACAGTCTACTAATACTTAAATGGACCATCAAAATAAAGTGTTACCCTTTTAAGTTTTGGAAGCCATTGCGTTGTCTAAATATGCATGCCACATTCCTTGTTATTTCAAAAAGGTCTAAATGAAAACATTTTTAGTTTAAATTCTGATATAATGCCATAAGTAATATATATATATATATATA
>CAIGQQ010030612.1:7831558-7841626 GCA_903798035.1 Danio albolineatus
ATATATATATATATATATATATATATATATATATATATAAACTAATTGCACATACACACACACCCTCTTTTGATTTTTTTTTAACATGGCTGGATTTTTGGAGACTTAAATGACACTGAAGTCATTTAAATTACCTAAATGACTTACAGGTATAAAAATAAAATGGATGCTTTAGTTTGCTCCATGAAAAGACGATTCTTGCATAAAAAAAAATAATTTCTTCAAAAACAAAACAACAACAAATCGTGATCCTGTTTTATAGTAACAGGGTCATCTAGTACATTTCGCTCTCAGAGCACATGTACCAACCAACAAAGACAGCTTCCCTTCCGTGCCCCTCTTTTTCTTGTTTGCATCTATGAAAACAAAACCCTGCATTCCCACGTGTGATCAGGTTACTGATTCTGAATGCGTAAGAGAGCCTCTTCCTTTCACAGAAATTCCTAAAGCACAGAGACGCCTCATTCAGGGAATCACGTTTGCCAAGATGAAGAAAGAAGCTTCGGCTCTGGGCCAGAAGTCTTGGGGAATTGAATGAAACCCAGAGTACATCAAAATCCCCACGTGCTCTTCTCAAAACACCTGAGAATCAGCAGCAATATTTCCTCCTCTCCAGAAGACATAATATATCATTTTGTCAAATGAAGCCCTATTGCATTCTCAGAAATGAAGGAATAACAAATAAATGAAACAAGATGAAACACACACACAAAAATAAAATTAAGGAAATATTTTCGTTCAAATTACTTATACTTACTTATACTTAAAAAGAATAATTTCACTGTAAAAAAATCCAACTTACAAATCATTAATTCAGTTTAAAGTTGTAAGTTAGGTGGACTTATTTTTGAGTTGAATTGACTCATAAAAATGATTTAACTGCATGTTTGAAACTGTTTGTTCAATAAAAGTAAAAAATTCAGTTAAGGAGACTTTAAATGTTGATTTCTCCATATCTTCAAAAAATAAAAAGTTGAGTTAACTTAAAATGTTAAAGCAACCGGCTGCAAAGAAATTTTGAGTTTATTAAGCTTCAGTGGTTGAAGTTGTGCCAATTTTTTCTGTAAAGTATCCTTGACTTAAACCACCCTTTCCAGTCAAATTTAAAAAATGAATTTGTCACAACTTGATCCACTGAAGCTTAATAAACTCAAAATTTCTTTGCAGCCGGTTGCTTTAAAATTATGTTAACTCAACTTTTCATTTTTACAGTGTTGCATTATGTTCAGTTCACTTCATTTTTTAAAAAAGTAACTATTTTGAGTTGGAACTACATTAATCATTTCTGTTCACATAACTAACTGAGTAATGGACGGATAGCTTCCAGCATGCTTACTGTGGAATTGCTTTAGGAGGGGAAAAAGACAATTAGAGCAATCGTAAGTCTTTAAATTTTAAGCTTAATCTTCATTTAGTTTAGAGATTTTGGAGAGTTTTAGAATTTTTTTTACTATATGTAGAAGAATAGCGCTCAGTCGCAATAACTATGGTAAGATCACTTCTTTTTTAGCGTTTTTTTTTCATGAAAAATTAGCTATAACCTTTTTTTTTTTTTTTTAACAAAATTAGTTTTGGAAGTAATGCATTACAATATGGAGTTATACCCCAAAAAAGTAACTACACCGTAAAAGGTAAATTCGCAAAATTGATTAAAAATACAGAACAAACTGTAAAAGTACTCCCTGTAAAAAAAGTGTAACAAGTTACAAACCGTAAAAGTTACATAATGAACAAATGCTCATCACATACAACTTTTCCCACAAGCAGAAAAGTGTATCAGAGTATAGAAGGTGCTCAGTGTCATTCATGCAGCTGCTAAACAGTATGGTAACACACATAAAATTAAACATTTTTTATCAAAACATTGTTTATCAACATCAGATGTAAAGTAAATCTCTAATGTGCATATCTGATGGGGAAACAACTAAAAAGATCCATAGTAATGTCAGCAAAAAGCATAAAAAGTGATGTGCCATGCAGGGATTTCTGGGAAAGTCAATTTACGGTTATTCGCCATATATATTAAGGAAACTTTTAACCAGGTTATGGATTTTTATTGTGGCATTTTTAGTGTTTTTAACCGTTGAAATCACAACCATTTTTTTACAGTGTGGTTACATTACTTAGTTACTTTTTATGGAGTGTAATGAGTTACTTTTGAGTTACTTTTGCATTAGTTTTTCTTACATGGCTGAGGGTTGAATCTCTTTCAGAACTTGCATTTTTTCCCTTCTTTTTTAATTTATAGAGGAGGTCTGCAATTAACAACACACAGTATTAACTACACCTTCATTTACATGAAAAAAGTGTACAGATTAATGAAAGTTTAAAACAATGTGTTTACTACTTTTGTACTAAAATCTCACTGCATTGGGACAATCCTCTTTTATTTTCTTCGATGTGTTCAAAATAATAAGAATCGCTGAAATGTAACCCTTTCCCATCTTGGTTTCTGTCTGTTCCCATGGTGAGCGCATTCTCGAATTGAGTGCGTGATTCAATGTGACTACAGTATGTTCATCTTAGTTTATGTTTTTAAAGCTAATTAATTAAGTTAAAAAAGTAACTTGTGTTACATATTTAAAAAAGGAATGAAAATATTATTACATCATTTTATTACATAATTTTTTTAAAAGTAATGCATTACTTTACTCTTTATTTAGAAAAGTAATACTATGTAACTCATGTTACAGTACTTGTAATGCATTACCCCTAACACTGAGTATAACTACTGTATGTTTGGCTGTCTCTACTTCCTGAATTGCATTCAACTTTATTCATTCATTCATTCATTTTCTTTTTGGCTTAGTCCCTTTATTAATCCGGGGTCGCCACAGCAGAATGCACCACCAACTTATCCAGCATATGTTTTACGCAGCTGTCCTTCCAGCCGCAACCCATCTCTGGGAAACATCTATGCATTCTCGTTCACACACATACACTACGGACAATTTAGCCTACCCAATTCACCTGTACCACATGTCTTTGGACTAGTGGGGGAAACCGGAGCACCTGGAGGAAACCCACAAAACCATCTGGAGATCATGCAAACTCCACACAGAAATGCCAACTGACCTAGCCGAGGCTCAAACCAGCGACCTTCTTGCTGTGAGGCGACAGCACTGCCTACTGCGCCACCGTGTCGCCGCATTCAACTGGGTGGCGGGAGCCCCGGGCTCGAGGATCCCACGAGCTCAGGGCTCTCTCCCGGGACAGCATGCCAAACACGCTTTATAATCGATCATTTGCAAGGGTGAACTCTTGCTGTCCAAATTAAGTAAATATGTTTACTTGTCTCAAGAGTAAACTGTGCTTAAGTTAAATTTACAAAATAATTCACATGAAACTGATTTGATCTCATTGATAATTTTGTTTTGCTATTGAGTTCCACTTGCTTAAATTAAGTTGACAGAACACCATCTGAATGTGCAGAACTGTGTTATAATTATATTTAGTCATACCAATAATTTATATATATATTTTTGAGTGCAGAAGACATCACGCAATATTGAATGAAGCTCTGTCTAAGAAACGCATTACACATAAAAAGAATAGACAAGATGTTTCTGACTAAGAATCTGCACAGTACAGCTGTTGCTCAGACGCATCATATTATGAGTCATATAATATTCAATGAGGCATTTAATTCAGTCTACACAGAGACTTAACATTAAAAAAAAAGTGAACTGGTTTGGAAGGGAGACACATCTGAATGATATAAATCAATCTAGATGAGGAAACGAATGACAAACTCTCACATTCCTGTTCTCTTACTCCATCCACTCAACTGAATAAATTGCTAAAACTTGTGGTGAAATCAGAGTATGAGGAGGTGGAGGAATGAGAGCTTTCCTAAAGTTAAGAAGAACAATTCTAAAGCTACTGAAAGTATAATAGTTGAATGAAAAATGAAGCATTCAATGAAAAAAGGACAAAGAACAAAAAAAGTACAATTATGCTACACATTTTATAATTTTTAATCATAAATGTATATGTTAGCTTTTATACTTGTATATAACTTGTGATTTAATGATTTATATACCATACTGTTTCTACATGTTTATTTCTAGAAAATATAGAAATATAATCTGGTAGCTCTAATAAATGATTTGATTAATTATACTAAACGATATTAAGAGAAACCGAAAGAAAAGTTTAAAATAAACTGAAATTACAGTCTTGTTCTAAGTCAGTGGTTCCCAAAATGGGGGTTGCGGGACAATGACAGGGGGTCGTTTGGTGATTTACAAAAAAGTCAAATAAATTTTACTTAACTATTAGAATTACCATATTTTATCCATCACCCATAGACATTAAAACTAGTAGTTAATAATAACATAAAAGAACATGTGAATGAAAAGCCATTAGCCTTTCAATTATTTCTTTCAGATTGGTGCGTTTACATTAGATAACAACCCAGCATTAGTGTTAGCTACAGCAAATTGATTTTATAGCACCAGCTTAAACTTTCTGACACCTTTATGGCAGTCAAATACATAAAAAAATAATACAGGCCACAACTGAACATTGAGAATGGCATAACAATCTTTACAGCGTTGATCCATGTGATGTCACTTCCTCTGGCAGGAAACTCTGGTAGGCATTGATGCATGTCATTCTTCTTCTTTCATTAATTTGTACCAAAGGTTTTAGCATACACCAATAATAAGTCAATTATTTGTCAACTCTGTTATTGTAAAATTTCAATGAATTGAACATTAAGAATGATCTCTGAGTGGCGGTCTTCAAAGTTAATCCAAGACTAGACTTGTACTGGAAACATTGTGTTCACCAGTCTCTTTAGTTGAGGTTAATATTAAATTAAACAAATTAAATATTGATGTTACGTAGCGGAAGCACCGCGCTAAGCACATAAGGTTAAGGATGACCGTCTATTAAAAGAGGTCATCCAGAGTCCCCGTTCCTGCTTCCCCAAGCAAACACACAGAGGCCAAGTTGTCAAAAAGGGGGTAACAGATTTATTAAACAAATATTTTCAATATCAAAATTAAATGTAAAGGAAGAAGAGGCCAAAACAACAAACAAAACAAAAGTTCGCCACCTAATATGGGATCTCTTATCCCAAACGAAAAAGAAAGTTATGCAAATAATATAACAACTCTACCCTCCTTAACTATCCATTAAACAGGAGAAAACGTGACAAAAGAAAAGGGCCTTCCCTTAGATCATTCAGCAGTAAATAAACATTTAGCCACAGCTAACACAGGATACCGTCTTAGTACCGTTTTTAACAGAGTATCTCACCAGATGACTTTATAAAAGGGTTCCAGACAGGAAAGAAACTATCAGCTACCACTAATGCAAGTTACCGTCCTATTACCATAATTAACAGAGTATCTCACCAGATAACTTTGGAAAAAGGGTTTCGGACAGGAAGATTTCACTGCCACACAGAGAACTTAGGGCAATCTGCTCACACACACAACAGCGAGGGGAAACAGGAAGAGAACTCGATGAACAGCGCCAACAAGTGCTTTTATAATGGGTGCCACCCCTCTCAAAGCTGCACCTGATCTCCGCTCATATGGAGAGAGAGAAAGAGACAGATAAGGGAGGACACAACACACAGGAACAATACACACCAGCATTGTCAAAATATTATGTTACTCAATATGTAACAATTGACTATAAAAATTATAGGGAGTTAACTTGTTAACAAAGATTCGGCGGCGGAACCACGCTTCACTTTGTTTCTTTAACCAATCACCTACTCCCTAAAACTTATTTAAGGCAGTTAGGCAGACCAGCCACCTAGCACCGTTCTTCTCATTCATTTGAACCCACCCTCCCTCCTTCTATTTTCTCGCTTCCCATTAACAATCCTATAACTCGCTGTTCACTACTAGGTTGAATCGGAGGGTCCAAGCACTCTACCAAAATATTACAGAGACGGTACCCCCACTCTGAGTCTCTGGGCATCATCGTAGGACGCCCGATCAACCTACCTACCTGTTTACTGTTTATCCTCTTACTTCCCTTCCCCTTCATCCCACTGTTCTCTTACCACCCCCCACATCCCTACAATAAAGTCTAGCTCAAAGTTTGGCGTGGTCCATGATGGTGAAATGGTTGCACTTTGTATTATCAGTATGCTCAATAAGCCAATTGGGTGTGCAATATTTGTATATTTATAACCACCTCGGAGAAATTTGGGGGTCGCGACTCACTGGCATTGTTAATTCGGGGGTCGTGGACTGAAAGGTTTGCGAACCCCTGTTCTAAGTAAGTTCTAATATGGTCTAAGTTCAAATTAAATTTTTAAGGGTATCTGGTAAATATTTACAATTACAAACAAGCCTGTTGAGGTTGTTAATCAATAGTGTGTGTTTTTTTGTGATCGTTGTTAAACCCATCTATTTGGATCAAATTATCAATAGAAACTGAATCTCAGGTATGATGTGTGTGATGGTGGGTTAGTAGTACAGTAACGGAGAGAGCTCAAGTCTAAAGGTTAGAAAACACAAGCAAATTGACAAAACATCATTATCATTTTGACAACACAGCTCACACAAATTGTCACAACACATGAAAATATAGAGGTGCACTGCAAATAGTGCAGACCACAATGGAAATGTGTCGGGGAACCATGAAATGTGCCAAACCCTTTAGAGACAACAGTTCATTTAGGTCTAAAATTGTACAAACATCAAGAAATCGTATGAGCAGTATAATAAAACAGACAAAAAAATTCTTATCTTCTCATCTCAGATCTCTAATAACAGCACTAAACAGGACATTTTAGTCACACTTTAGGGTCCCCTTGTTTCATTCTGTGTTATTTGCAGCACATTTCTGTATTTGCATGTGTTGTGAGGATTTTCGTGTGTATATGTTATCAACCTGATGGTGTTTTCTCAATTTGTTTGTAGTATTTTTTTTCTATTTGGATGTGTTTCATGCAGTGGGTTTGAGCTCTCACTGCCACCACAAATAGGGCTAATGAGTAAAGACCAATTAGGGACTGTTTTACCGCAGCATAGCCTTTGGATTGGATTGACTGTTCAGGTTGACAGCTCTTTCTTATTGAATAAATCCTCACACTTATCAGTGATCATTCATCACTATCTTTTTTCTTGTTTCCCCACACATAAAAAAAAAAAAAATTCTGATAGAGTGAAATCACCATCAGTTTGGGCCCTTGGACATTTCTGGTGATAAAAAAGACAGAATACTCATATTTCACATTTGAAATTTGTTAATTCATCTACACATATCATTTCAGCATGGGAGTCACATTGTGGAATGAAATGACGAACAAATATATTTCATCATGAGGCCTGATGTTGGCTCATCCCAATCAAAGAATGAAATTACACAATGACGAGAGTAGATGAGGTGCTTGTGTGCAGGAATGTACTTGGATCGTGTCATGTCATGATGATTAGCATAAGAATCAGATCAAACACACAGACACTGCGTGACAAGAGAAGAAATCAATGAGACAAAAGTGACTTGGGTTTGAAGTTATAGACAAATTTTTCCAGATATGGGAGTTTTGGAGGCTGTTTCTTCCTTTTTATGTTTTTAATGTCTGTTTCTTTGTTTTTTGTTTACTACAGTTAAAAGCAGAAGTTATTCTATAACATTCCAAATGAAAATGAGTTAAACATTAACAGGCCAACACATGTTATGATAATATTAATGTTCTTACTTTTAAGATGTGAACCATGATAAATTTTTTCAAGGTCATTTGTAAAAAATAAAATAAAAAAAAGAATAAAATTGAAATAGACCTTGTCTACTTTCTGTCACTTTTGATCAATTTAATACATCTTTGCTATAGTAAAAAAAAAATCATTCTAAAACAAGGGCAGCCTATTAGCTGTTTTATTTGTACAAAACCAAACAACAGATAATAGTAAATTATAAAAAGCCAATAAATTTTACATTAAGAAGTTACACAACAATAAAAGTTATCAGAGCAGAGATCAAGCTCAAATTACTTCAGTAATGCAATCTGAAATCATACTTAAATGCCTGTGCAACATGAAACGTGGATCTCATGTAGTCTGTGGATCACAATATGGACAATTTCTGTTAAAATGTACACTCTTAAAAAGCCTGGGTTGTTTTAACTCATTATTTGGTTTGTCCATATGCCAATAGTTGTAAGTCAAGTGATTAGGTTTGTCCATATTGGACAGACTAATTAAAAATAAACAAAATAAATAGCTAGGTTGTTTTAACCAAATGTTGGGTCTGGTACGGACAGACCCAACAGATGGGTAAAAAATAATTTAATAGATTTTATTTTTGAGTGAATCATTGATTTTGTTCATATTTGACATAAACTTGGGTTAAAACAACCTAGGATTTTTTTTAAAAGAGTGTGGAGTGAACCACTGGGTTTGTGTGAACCTCTAGAAATTTGTGTGAAAATTGAGTTATGACAACCCAGCATTTTTTAAGATTGTACAACCATACTAAAGAGTTATTTTAATTTTTTTTATAATCACAGCTAACTTTATTATCCCTAAAACTCACGAAAAAACAAACAAAAACAAAACAACAACAAATCTGAACGATTCTTTGGAGATCCAAACATTTCTCTCTTTCTTTCAAAAAAAAAATAAAAATAAAATTAAGTCAGTTTTAACCCAACAGCCCATGCAGCATTTTTTAGAGTGAAGGTTGGGTTATAACAAAAATGGTCATTTACTTTTAAAATGCTGCGATGTTGCAACCCAAAGTTGTGTCAATTTTTTTTCAGCTAAATTGAAATGACCCTTGTTAATGTAATGCTTGGATTTGTTCACACTTGACCAAACATCAGGATAGAACAACTCAATTTAATTTCAGTGTATTTATAAAGAAATTCTATCAAATTTTACTTCCTATAAAATTCTGGGTTGATTTAACAAACACTCAAAAAATGTTTTTTGCTGCATGTTCAAACTATTTATCTAAAAATGAGCTAAAACAAGACAATTTTTGGGGAACAAATTAATTGTTTTATATTTAACCCACCTACATTTGTAAAAACAATTAAGTTGATTTAATTAATTTGTGTTGGGACAACAGGAAAGTTTTATGTGGAACCCAGCATTTTTACAGTGTATTTCTGAGTCAAATATAATAACATTGGATTTAACCACCCAGCATGGGGCTAAAACAACCCAGCATTTTTAGGGCATACATGTGTACAGTATATGGGTAGACACCCAAATAAAGCATGTGAGTGTGACTACAGGCGGATGCAGTTGTGGATACAGGTGTTGTGTTAGCCAAACACGTTGGTTCATCATTACGCACAAACCGCTGTAGGGAAGACACCTCTGAAATACATCAATCACCACAATGACAAGGGAGACGTATGAATGACAAACTCCCACAGAGACAAGCACATTCCAGCCTGATGGCCTCAGTCCGCCGGGCCGAATGAATCACAAGAACTCGGCATGAAATCAAGGCTGATCTGTGGGTGTTGGACAACAGATAGAGGCTTTCCCTGCCGTTTACCCGCTGGAGCTCCATTCACACCAACCAGACACCAAACGCCTGCAGTATCTGTTTACGCAATGTTGCTATTGAGTCGAGTGGGTTAGCCCTCTCGCCAAGTCTCTGTGTAGAGCGTGAAGGAGAGGAAACAGAGGAGACTCCTGTGAAAGGCATTTTTTTAGAGTGGATTTTTATATTTATAAAAACCAAAAGTCTAGTAGGTAGTCAACATGATTAATATGCACAGCCGTTTATTTACATACGTGAATTGAAAAGGATTAGCTCTCAGCATTGGCTGTTTTTCAAATATTCTTATGAAAGACATGTACATGTATTATGATAGAGATAAATCTACCTCTTAAAGTCGTTGTCATCATCGTCGTAGTAATAGAAATACAAACAACAATAATTAATATTAACAATTAATTAATATTCATTCATTCATTCATTAATTTTCTTGTCGGCTTAGTCCCTTTATTAATCCGGGGTCGCCACAGCAGAATCAACCGCCAACTTATCCAGCAATTTTTTTACGCAGCAGGAGCACCCGGAGGAAACCCACGTGTGATAGACTGTAAATGTAACAGTAAAATCTAAAAGTTTAAGAAA
>CAIGQQ010030612.1:7856626-7873434 GCA_903798035.1 Danio albolineatus
TATATATATATATTTACACATTTGAGTACCATTAAACGCAATGTTTATTAAACCTCAGCAATTCCTTCATTCACTTCAGATCACTGTCTCCCTACTAAACCTGCATGGTCTCATCCAGGCTTTTGTATCAGTAATGTGGTTATAACTACATGCAGTTAAAAACTGTAACATCCCACCACAGAAGTTATCTCGATTTCTTTTATAGGGCCTACAACTGCCAGTTGTTTACTATAATTTTAAGATGATTTTTTTCTTAACCCTAACAACATTCTTTCAATGAGTGTAAATCTCTGACCTCAACCCTACAGCAATGAATATATTAACATTTTGTTCCAGAAACAACAAAGATGTGGATCTAACAATATCTTCTCATGTTTCCGACATAGCCAATTAAATGAACTGAGGTCACTATGTTTGAATAAATGACGTATTGGATATCTAAATTCTCCATAGAGTGGACTAAAAGCCAACAGGGGAAGAATCTACTGCAGTGAGTCTGAAAAAATATTGAAATTCAGGTTTGCCTGATGCTGGTTGACAGCATAGACTACATGCTAATATTAAGGCTAATGGTGAAACAACAACATATTGATTAATGTACATATGAAAATACTCTTACTGGCCAGGTTGTGCATGGTGCTGGGATCATGTTTGACATCTTTTAACCCTATTAAATGCTATGCAGTTCTATGATGGCTTCATTAAAAATGTTGTTTTTAAGATCTAATTATTTTTAATTATTTATTTAGTTTACATTTATTATTATTTCACATTGTTGTGACAATAAAGCCCCATGCAGTGTTGTGAAAGATTGTGATGTTGTTGACATTCTGAGAACCTTTGGAACTTTAGGTATGAACCGTTTTATTCCATGAGAACAGCTGGAACATTCTTGAACACTAATTGTTTTGTGGTTGCTAGGTGCGGTTTCAGTCAGATAATAGACACAAGGAGTGTCTTGACAGAATTAAGTCATGAGACCAGTTTAGGCATGACAACGCCTTAGGCATGTACTAGCTTCTGCTCAACATTTGTTTTTGGCTTCAAAAACCCTTGACTGAATGGCACAGTTTCATTTCCTGCTGTGTAAGGTAAAATGAGAAATCATGCAAAGGTTTATGGAAAGCATTTCATTTTTTTAATGAAAAAGTTTAAAAATAAATACATAATTATTATATATACTGTACAAACTGTATATGTATATTTATACACATTCTACATATGACACTTCGCTTTCACCTCTTCATGACAGAAAAGGCGAGTGATAGGGAAATTGATCCAGTTTCCTTTTAACCCTGTATTAGCTAGTGTGAATGCGTAAAGTGCAAATTAGAATGGATTGAAACATATTTACATGTGCATAGTAAACATTAACATTAAACTGCTTCAGCAGCATGTGCAAACCTGCAAGTACTTTGCAAAAGAAGTCCATTCAATTATTCATGAGGTGCAGAATGTCCCTCGATTCATACTTGGCCGAATCTGCAACTGAATCTAATGGGGATCAGAGCAGAAATGTGAAATTGCTCAGTCTGTTCCTAACATAACACTTAAGCAACACTCGTCATTCGAAAGGTTCTGTTTACCAGACGGTCTGGTGGGGCTCTACATGTCATGTTTTTCCTCCTCTGTTGGTCAGCATCTCTGCCTGCAGGCCATGCACAAAAACGCTGGGGACTTGGTGTAATGAAGGAACGCCGGCTTGTCCTAACTGTGTGAGATTGTATTGCCAATCGATGAGCTTCTGATAGTGCCCGACGATGTTCTAAAGGTGCCAGGCGAGATTCTGGTGACACCAGTCGATGTTCTAATGGTGCCAGACGAGATTCTGTTGACATAAGGCGATGTTCTAATGGTGCCAGGCGAGATTCTGCAGCCACATTTTCCACATATATCTGGTAATTTTTACCTTCGTTGTTGTCCACATATTGCCTTTTGACATCACCAGGACAGAAAACCACAAAAAACTCCAGCAGCTCCTTTGGGTCTAGATCAGATGGTAGTTTTTCCATAAAAGCAAACAAATCAGTCTGAATAGGTGAATGTGGCTGGTTTACATAAGTGCATGGGATGTCTCTGTGGCTCCGCCATGAGTCATAAGTAATGCGCACAAAAACAGTCTTGTCAAACATAATGTTGAGGACCCGTACAGTTCCGCTCAACACCCTTTCTGTCACTCTACAGCTCTCCAACTGCACAAATTTTTTATTCAAGGTTACAATGTCTGCAACAGGCTGTGGAAAACCAAGCTTCACTCTTGGTCTCACGTTCTGCACTGGCATTCTAGGCTTCACAAGTTCCTCAGACTGCGCTGTATCTTCTGTTTCCATCTCTAAAGGGTCAGCGGTAAAGATGCGAATGGATACAAGACTGAGACCCTTTGTGTCAGCAAATACAACTTGCTTTTTCTTGCGTAGTGTGCTGGTACCCGAAGAGTATGAGGACAGGGAGCCGCCAGAGCTTGATGAGGACAGTGAAGATGTAGGTGAAACTGAAAGTCTGTGCCGGTCTGTAGACGACCTGGGAGCAAATGGGGTGATCTGTGCATACATGGACAGATCAACTGGCATCACGTTCTCAGGGAAAGAGTAACTGTTTAAAACATACTGCCTGTAAAACACAGAGGAAAAGATACAATTAGACAATTTGGAATACATTGATGCAATAAAGTCCAAGAGTCAGAAATATAGTCTAAATTTAATCTGATTAAAAAAAAAAATTATGATATAAAAATAAGAATTATTTAATATTACTATTTGTTATGAAAAAAAGACTACAGTAAATTATAAAAAATATAAAATTATATTAAATGCAAAAACGTGGACAGACTCATTTGATGCATTTACATCATACTGTAACCTAACAACAACAACAACAAATAGCTTTTTGTGATATCACTTGCATTATTTTGTGCAGTAAACAACTAAACTTACCTTGTGATACTCATTTTTGGTTATCAGATGAACCTCAGATAAGGATGATGGTTGATGGTCAAATCAAACGTCTGCTGAAAAAAAAAACACATGTTAAGATCACGACCTTAAACAGTTTACAAACAACAGGTGGTTGTAAATCCTGCAGAATGACTAAACAAGTGTCCTTCACGTACCTTTTATCGATAAAATGAGTGCTGCAATGCCTTGTCCTCGACTTTCCTAATGTATAAAAGCGGTCATTGCCAATGAAACGCACGACATGAGTAGTTGTAAGAAGTAAACATCACTCTGTCATTCAGCGAAGGAGCACACGGGTTCTCTCACTCAAGCTGTGTGTTTTCTGCCCCCTCGCTTGCTTCTCAGTGCTTTTAAAGCGCACTAAAAGAGGGCGTGGCTTGATTCCGTCACGTGACGTGTATTTGAGCGGTAGGACAGCACGTACAGTACTACTGATGAATCAATGTCAGTCTCAACGAAAATAAAACCGGCTCATCCCACTATGCGTTAGTAGTTGGCAATCACTTTCCCTTGAAAGAGTGACAGGAGGGAAGGGGAAGCAAAACGAAACCATTTTAGGCATGCCTTTTTATATCATTTTAGTAAACTATTCAACACTGATTGTGAATCACAGGAGAATCAGTTTTCATGAAAATTATAAACATTCGAAAATGTTTAAAACTGCACTGAGAGGTCAAAAAATTATAAGTATTTATTTATTTATTTATTTATTTATTTATTTATTTATTTATTTATTTATTTATTTATTTGTTAGAGGTTTTTACAAATCTTTGCATGGCAGTGTACTGACATTGTTTTAAACATTTATTGTATAACAGAAAGTAGGATACAGTAAATCCATTTAGTACACATCATTTACAATAAGAATCATTTAATTATTTACAAAGGTGCCAATAAATAAGAAGAAAGAAGAAGGAAATAAATTAGGGAAAAAAACAACAGAAATAAAAACAAACAAACAAACAAACAAACAAAAAAAACTGAAATATCAATAGGTTATCTGTTCTACAAATAGAAAAAATAGATAAAGAAATTGAGAGTGAAGAGGGCAAAATAAGAAGATAATAGCAATCCGGATATTTTATAAAGGTTGAGCAAATTGTGTATGTTTTGAGTGCTTTATTGTTAAGTGAATCTGGAATTGTAAGTAATTTTTAATCTTCTGTATAAATGTTATACATATTGGCTTGCAGTTTGAAAATGTACATTTATGAATATAAAATCCGGAAAAAAAAAGAATACGGTTTATTATAAAGCAAACATAAAAAATTTGTATAAAAAAGAAAAATAATTACTTTTTGCAATTCTGTCAAGGAATATTTAAAATAAATAAATGAACACCTTGCTGAAATTGGAACACAGTTGCATGACCAAAATAAGTGAGGAAGAGTTTCAGCGTTATTCTGACAATTTGTATCTGTACTGTATGTGTGTGAAAGAGTATCAAGCATGTACTGGCCATCGGGACAACCGGGAGATTCCTGGTCGGTCGCGTCCTTAGTGGGCCGGTGCGCATGTTGTTTTTAAATTATTTCTAGTTGTAATTCTATCCTAAAAATTGTTGTGTAGTCTGTTCCCAGGCTTTTGTGTCTAATTAGCTGCAGGAAGCTGACAGGAACTGCGAGACTGACTGTGCTTTTTAAGTTTACGATCAGCACACTTGACGGTTGGCTGAGCGTTGACCAATCAGAATCAAGTTCGGGTTTAAGGGCGGTTGCTGAGGTGCTGAGGCGACACAGAGGCTGCGTCCGAAACCGCCTACTACTCAGTAGGTACTGCATTTGAATTTAAACGTACTACTCGGCCGTTAGAAAAGTACGTTCTATACAGTACGAATGTGAGAAGTATGAATGGAATTCGGACATACTACATCCGCCATTTTGTCACGGTCACGTGACCTACCTGCGTCAGTTGCGTCGCTTCACTCCCATTCATGAATTCTCTCGCGGGGCATCATGGGATAGCGCAGCGTGCATGGGATGCGCACTTCAGAATCTCGCCGGAAATAGTAAGTCATCCGGGTACTTCTCGCATACTGTTTTTCGAATTCTATGAATTCGGACATACTACTCGGCACGCATACTGATTTTAGCATACTGTATAGTATGGAAGTATGCGGTTTCGGACGCAGCCAGAGTCGGTGTTACACCATAATCTGTGACCGTCGAAATCTGTGACCCTTGAGGGCGTGGCTGCGTAATCTACGCAAACTGCGTACAGTCGGCCTTTTAAACCAGCGACGGCAACGTCTATGGAAAACATTTGTTTAAAATAGCTGTTTATGCATTTTCAGTGCATAAATGCTTACTTGCTCGCCCAGAACATACGTGTTGTTTACATGTGCGTCAAATATAGGCTACAGTACGTGCGAGAGCCGTGCACGTTTTTAAAACGTTAATTTCTCACTGTTTAGCCATTTATGTATTATATTAAAATTATTATATTAATAAATATTAATACTATATCGATCATGTGTTGTTTACACGTTGGCCAGCATCAAATAAAGATCAGACTTTATTCTTTTATTCAATCTTTCTAATATTTGTATTATTTATTTTATAAAAATTATACTTCTATCGATCTATTGATCCATCTATCTTCCTATCTATCTATCTATCTATCTATCTATCTATCTATCTATCTATCTATCTATCTATCTATCTATCTATCTATCTATCTATCTATCTATCTATCTATCTATCTATCTATCTATCTATCTCTCTCTCTCTCTCTCTCTCTCTCTCTCTCTCTCTCTCTCTCTCTCAATTCAATTCAATTCAATTCAATAGTTGCTTTATTGGCACGACAATTATTACAAATGTATTGCCAAAGCAGTTATAAAGTTTACATAAAAATAAAAGAACATACATATGTAATAAAAAAAACACAGTAAACACAGTAAATAGTAGAAGTAAAAAAAAAAAAAATAATAAAATAAAAAAGATATATACACATATTATTATCCAATATATCATATTATTATTCAATATATCATATTATTATTCAATATATCATATTATTATTTAATATATCATATTATTATTCAATATATTATATCATTCATATATATCATATTATTCATTTATATTAATAAAAATAAAAATAAATCAGAAAACACTGTACATTTAACAATCAACATTGTAGAATAAAACAGTAATAAGAAAATATAAAACAGTAATAATCAGGATATTTACAATGATTCAATTATAATCATTTAGATGTGTGTTTGTGTGTTTGCAAGCGCATAACTGATGTTTTTATTGGTCTCTTCTCTCTTTTCTCTCTCTCTCTCTCTCTCTCTCTCTCTCTCTATGTATATATATATATATATATATATAACATTACTCTTACGGAGAGTCCCTAAAAAATATCAGACATACAGTATGAAGGCATGGTGGGCCGCTCTAGATCATGTACAGGGCTGTTTTTTTGTCCCAGTCCAGCCCTGGTGTGTATGGATTTTTCCCAATACTGGATAAGTTGGCGGTTCATTCCACTGTGGCGACCATTGATGAATAAAAGGACTAGACGGAAGGAAAATGAATGAATGAAATTCAATTGATTTATAATAATCTCATTCTTTGTTTGTATCACCAGTTCTAATAAAAAGAAGTCTTTGCATTGATGCCCTAGAAGCAAGTGCCCTAGTTAATGAATTTATATATTCTCTTTTACATTTATATTTTGCTTACTTTATTCGTGATCACATATACAGTTTACATTCCATATATATATGAACATACTGTAGTACTGTATATGAAAGAATTGTAAAACAATGATGGATCTTGACTTTTCAGATAAACAATAGGCACACAGATTTACACACAATGCATGAGCGCATAATGTTGCATCCTTTTAATTGTAGCAAAAACTATGCATTTATTATATAACAGACAGATATGTACTATTCTGATTGGATGATTCAGTTGATGTATATTTAAGGCACAGGGAATACAGATAAGCAGCAGTGTGTTTCATGATATACATGAAAAAAGGGTACTGTAATACATATTTTGTAGTCAAAGTTTTTTCTAATAAGTGCAAAAATTTATTACAGATCATCACAAGCTTAAGATTACCTGTTTGAAAGCTGATATCAGGTCATTTCAGTTTAAACAACACTAAGTTACAAAGTACTGGCTGGATGATTTGTGTCATAAAGTTGCATGCAGAAAACATTCCTATAAAATAAGACTCTTAATCCCTTGAAATCTCCAGAAACAAATTTCACCCTAGGAGAAGGAGAATGTAGGCCGATGATCTAAACATTAATTGCTCTGGATTTTTCCACAGTTTGTCTGCAGAAACTGGCTGTTAAGTTTTGATTATATAATAATTGTTAGCAATATTTTTTTTAGCACAAATACATACTGTTAATATTATGTAATATCAACATTGTTATGAAAGTAGATTCAGTAGTAGAACTGAAAGTAGAACTTTAATTAAAAATCATTTATTTTTATTTCTACTACACCAGCAAAGATATTTTTGTGTTTTTTTAAATAACAATAATTACAAAATAGCAACTTCTATATAATAATGAGCAAGTCACAGAGTCATTTTATGATTTGTTTCTTTTAAGATTGAATTAAACGACTCTCTTAATTAATCGGTTATTTTATTAATGAATTTTATTCACAAATATTTTTTTCTGTCAGAAAAGTGTCAGTACAATGAACAGTTTCATCAGCATTCCTTTGTCTTTTTGGGGAGAAATTTGCCGTAAGAAAAACACATTCAGCTTTATTCAGTGGAGGATATAAAGTCTGACACATACATTATTATTATTATTATTATTATTATTATTATTATTAATAATAATAATAATAATAATATTACTTTACATTGACATGTACACATTTGACCTTGTTTTTCTTTTCTCAAACTACATTGTCGGTCTGACACCTGAAACTTTATTGTAAAGGTGTAACCATTGTTTTTTGAGTTTTCACCGTATGTATAAGATTAACATAAAGCACCATAGTTAATTTGTGGGTACTATAGTTTACTACCAAAAAAAAAAAAAGCTATTTTGGTTATTTTATTAAAAAAAAAAAAAAAACATGAATAATTTTGGTTAGATGTACATTAAATGGAGTAAAACACAACTTTTTAACCCAACAGTTGGGTTAGTCCATATTTAGCACACGTTGGGTTATGACAACTCAACATTTATTGCACAAATGAATAAATATATATATATATATAAAAAAAAAAAAAATGCATGTCATCAGTGCATTTAACAGGGTTTCATGGGCCCGGGGCCATATGAATAGGTGGTTGCTAAGACACTGGGATATGCCTCCAGAAGCATGATTCATGGGGTGTCTCTTTATATTGCAAAAATGATGGTGAAATGATCTGGCAACATTGTATCAGTGTAACACAAATAGAAACACTGAGTGAATTCATCCAGGTGTGTCTCTGATTGTGTAGGCAGTGCAGAGTTACAACAAAACCACGATTGAAAATCAAGGGCCACTGATCTGTTTTTACGGAAGGTTTCTTGAATTAGAAACTGATTATTTTAGTAAGTTGCTCACTGGTGTTTGCAAGACTTATGCACCTGACTTGGAATGATTTCTTGTGTGGAAAGTTGAATTAAAATGGTCTTTTTAATTATTTAAAAAAATATTTTCTTTTATTCTCACCAAAATTGCACTTACAGTATTTAATAATATAACAAATATCATTTATTTAGATCAGAAATATTTATCAGAAAGCATTTATTTCACATTCCCTTTTTATTTGAAATGCTTTTGATCTATTTGAAGCATATTTGTCGTATTATTAAAAAAAAATCCATACTTTATTTTTAGAAAAACGTCACATTTTTTAAAGGAAGCATAGTCTAACTTGTATTAAGCTGGTAATAAATTGAAATATTTTAAAGGTTTCACATACTCATATTAAAAGTGTCCAGCATACAGCCAAACAAGAGCTGCAACTTCAGTTGGGGTGTGTAGTGTACATTCCTGCTTCATAATATCATCATATGAAGGAGTTGTGCAACTAAGAGTTCTATGTTCCCATCCAATGGGTTTCAGTCACTCCTTATGATATCTGTACAATGATCCGATTAGTCTTCAAATTTTACACGCAAAAGAATGAAATAGCTTCTTCTGTAAGCCTTTAGGAATGCAGATTACATGCATATTTCCGATTGACGTTGACATAAGGTCTGAGTGACTCTTGGTTTGATAAGTCAGATCACCATTAAATATGAAAGAATGAAAAGGCTATTCTTATATTTGTTACTGAATATTTCTTCATATAAATTATTTATCCTTATTCATTAATAAGTCACATTCAGTTATTATTATTATTATTATATTATTATTATTATTGCTTTTGCATTTGTCTATCAGTACATTATAGTATTTAACTAGTGAACAAAACCTTTCAAATACTTTCATTTAAAGTGGATCAAATTAAACTCTAAAATACAGCAACATCTATCAACATTAAATATTGTATTTTTGTATTATTATTATTGTTATTATTGTTATTATTGTTATTATTATTATTATTATTATTATTATTATTATTATTATTATTATTAATTCATGCATTAATTCATTCATTCATTCATTTTCTTTTCGGCTTAGTCCGTTTATTAATCTGGGGTCGCCACAGCTGAATGAACTGCCAACTTATCCAGCAGCGGATGCCATCTAGCTGCAACCCATCACTGGGAAACACCCATACATTCTCATTCACACACATACACTACGGACAATTTAGTTACACAATTCATCTGTATCACATCGCAGGGAGAACATGCAGACTCCACACAGAATTGCCAATGGCCCAGCTGAGGCTAGAACCAGTACCTTTTTGCTGTTAAGCAACAGCGTTACCCACTGCACCACTGCATTACTTTTACAAGGGAGGATGAACCTTCTATCAGTTGGCCTATTTGATCAGTCCCATCAATATTACAGTGACTCAGTGAAGTGATGTTTGATAGCAACAATTTGCTCTGCCCAAGTCATGTAAAAAAAATTGCTATGCAACCAGTTATCAGATCAAATATTTAGATATCCATGTGATCATTCAGATGAAGATTAGTTTAGTTTGCTAATGACACATAATTGTGTCCTAATTTAGTTAATTAAGGACCTATTTGGCATCAGCGTCGCTGACTCAACGACAAACAATTCATTGATGGAACCTGAATTCATATCAACTAGTTTCTAACTAGTTATTAATTTGTTCATTAATCAAATATACCTTAATATACCATGTGGCAGGCAGTTGTTCAAGCAGTGGTAAGACCACCTGAACATAAATGTTTCAAGTCAGTTATTTCTATCTTTTAAGTAGTGTGTAAGATTCAGTTTACTATTTAACCCCTTTTTTATTTTGTATTATCATATTTCAGTGAGAATTCTTTTTAATCAGAATCAGTTTTATTGCCAAGTGTGCACTTCGGAATTTGCTTTGGCTACAGAAGCTGACAACACAAAATGAATATGAAAAAGACAATAAACAGAGATGCAGTCAGTCCAAAAAGATCTGGATGTTGAAATGTATGTACAGATTTGTTACAAATATACATGTTATAAGGTGCTGTGTACAAATGCGTAATAAGTATTGCATTGTATATTGTTTTGTAGGGATGAAAATTATTATATGCATTTGTTTATATGGCAGAACATGTGTTTTTCCCCAAAGAGAACTCACACAAATTCCTGATGAAATCAGGAACTGCTTTGTGGACTGTGGGGGTTTGATGATGTAGTCATGTGTCGATTGGTCAGTTTGAATGTCTCAGGTTTTAGGCTTTGGTCACATGGTCAAGAAGGGTACAAAGGAAGGTGTTATACGGAGCTCTCTCTCTTTCTTCTCCAGCTCTGGCCTTCTCTCATCTCCTGCTCTGGCCCTTGGCATCTCCTGCTCTTTCTCTCTCTATCTCTCTCCCTCCCCCTCTCTCTCCCTCTCTCTCTCTCAGGTAACTTTAATTTACATTTAAGCTGGGTACAATTATTATCATATGTTTTTATCATATCATGTTTTATTGTTTCATACAGTTATTTGTAACTAATTCAGTTGTAACCGTAGAGAATTATTGTCATTAAATCATCTCATTTTCAAGTATTTGTCAATTACTTTTGATTTAACATCAACATTTAATGGCTCCATATTGCAATACAATATAATCACATAATAGCGACGCTCTCCCACATTTAAAGCTATTAATACTGCCCTTATTTCCGCTTTTGGTATAAGTTTGCAGAAGGATGGTTTTGACTATAATGTACAGTTTTTTACCATCATACTGATAACTTTTAGTCATTCGGCAGAACTACAGTTCAGAACCGCTGTAGTTAAAAAAACCAGCCTTACAGTTTCAAGGTGCTGTGTACAAGTGCGTATGAGAAGGTATTGCCCGTTTAATACACAATAGAAAAATATTTAACTGTTCATGAGGTAGATGGACTGAGGAAAGAAACTTTTCCTGTGTCTGGCTGTTTTTGTGCTCAATGCTCTGTAGCGCTGACCAGACACATACACTCCAGCCAATTTATTCAATTCACCTATACCACTCGTCTTTGGACTGAAGTGGAAACCGGAGCACAGGGAGAAACTTCTTGTGAACATGGGGAGAACATGCAAACTCCACACAAAAACGCCAACGAAACCAGCCAGGTCTCAAATCAGCAACCTTCTTGCAGTGAGGCGATCATGCTACCCACTGCCCCACCAAAATGCCTTTTTTTTTAGTTTATACAAGTTAATTGATAACCTGTATTCAACCTCCTTAAAAACATCAATCTACCCCCTCTTATTTCTTTATAAAAATTATGCAAAATTTCTATTAATACAATTTCCTTTAACCTCAAGAAAAACCAACTACGGTATATAAACTACAGAGAGAGCACCAGTCAGAGGCCTCACTTCTCTGACCTCATCATGTATTGTACAGTAGATGTCTTTAAAACTGCAAAACACTAAAGTATTTTGATATAAAAAATTAAGCCATTTCCATCAATCCTATCAAATACACATTACAAAATACTATTTTATATTTTAAATATATTTAAAATATATATATATCTCACAGTAAAATCTGCCCATCCCAGCATGTAGGGTGCACATTTAAATGTCAAAAAAAACTCTCATTAAATTTAACCTGAATTTTATAAAAAAATAACATGATACAAATATGTATGCTTATCGACAATTGCCTCACGAAACCCTTCCAGAGAAATAAATGTCATTTTGGTGCTATTTTGTTCGAAATAAAATTAAGGAATGATTTTGAGCAACGATGTATATATATTGCAAGTATAATTCAAATTAATTTAATTAAATTCTATTTATTCCAGTGTGGTTAATACTGGTAATTAAAAAATGTCAAGTATAAAAAAAATAAATAAATAAATAAATAAAAAAATAAATAATAATAATAATAATAATAATAATAATAATAATAAATATTAATATTATTAGCACTATTATTATTATTATTATTATTATTATTATCATTATTGTCATTATTATTATGATTATTATTATTATTATTATTATTATTATGTTTGGAGTGTCATGCATCATTTAAATTTCGCTCTTTTTGAATTTCTCTAAATTACTTATTCAAATAATGATCTTGGCTGAAAAATATTATGTTAATGATTCTCACGTCCACAATAATGCAGAATGTGAAAATAGCAAAAAGGTAGTGAAATAGGAGGGTGGGGTGAGTCTGGCTTTTATTAAACCGTTACCAGATCATCATTCTTTTTTTTTTTTCATCTTGTAATATTTCTCATGTCAGCACCAATATGTGCCTCCACCTGCTCCTGCAGCTCTGTCTAACAATAATACAGCACACAAACACACACACACACACACACTGAATCGAAGTGGTAATTGGCTGTGTGGACTTCACTGAATCTATCATCTTAGTCTGTAAAACCACTGCATGCGCGCTGATTGAACGAAATCAATAAGGATTGCCTCAGCAAACTCAGGTGATCAATTCTCCTCAACAGGTCGACGGTTATCTGGGAATTCTCATTTATTGGAAAGGCAGCAGTGGCAAAGCAAATGTCACCATCTCTGCTCTCCAATTCCGCTACTAATCTCTGCATTGATCTGTGCAGCTGCTGGACCTTTGTGCACATTTGATCGGTTTCAGTCTCCCAGTTAGACTGGAGCAAGAACACGGGAAGGTTAATGCTTTCCCTTGTGTTTGTGTGGAGCAGCTGAAACAAAAGGCATATTAGTGTCACATTAATGTTGTGTGGTAATGTCATGTGCTGCAACTTTCTCTTTCTGAAAAGACTTTTTCTGAGAGGCTTGGGAATGTGTCCTATAATTTATATAATCAGTTTATCACTCCTGCGTCTGGAATGTGGATAATTATGCAGAACAGGTTTGTTGGGATAGGCGTTTGAGGTCAGATTATATAACATTCTGTTCCTTTTTTAATTAGTAACACAATATCAGTAACTAGGTGCTGGCTACTGGAAAAAGAAAATCACCACTATTTCCAGTATAAATTTCAAAGGCTGCAAATTTAAGCTGGGATCACATTGTATGATTTTGTGATGAACAATGTGAAAAACTGACAAATTTTAAGAACCTTTAAGAAACACTGCAGCTTTTATTTATTTAATTTTTTTAAATAGTCTTGTTTTACAGCTCATTGAGTTGTAAAACTAACCATTTTTGAATCCATTCAGCTGATCTCCAGGTGTGATGGGATCACTATTAGCTTAGCTTAGCACAGAGCACTGAATCGGATTAGACCAGTGGTTCTCAAACTGTGGTACGTGTACCACTTGTGGTACACAAGCTTCCTTCTAGTGGATAAGCGGAGGAAACAATGAATAATTAAAGTAAAAACAATGAACACACTTTTAACCCTTTGACTCGTATGATAACACTGATGTGATCAATAAATTGATTTTAAAAGGCTAAACCTTTTATTTAAGTGTCTGACATTAATAAATATTCTTAATTAGGCCTACTACGCTACTGTACTTCAATACCGATTATTATGGTGGTACTTGGAGAGACAATTTTTTTCTGAGGTGGTACTTGGTGAAAAAAGCTTGAGAACCACTGGATTAGACTATAGCACCTTGCTTGACTCAATCATATTATGCAGTGCCTGAAAATCAGCTAACTTCTGTCAATTTAACCAATTTGACCATCTGCCTGCACAGGGATTGTGTGCCAGTCACGTTGTTAGGTACTTTTTTCAGAGGCTGCATAATATCATTGCACCTGCTGCAGCCATGCTATGGCAGCAAAGTTAAATAGCATTTTGGACAAACGTCAGGTGGGTTATAACTGCCTTCCCACAGCACAGGCACTCTTAAATGACATTTTATTGGAAACTGATTGATAAGGAGATTGTGGTTTTCAGGTCAATATCTTGTCCATATTGGGATCAATTTTTGCTTTGTTATACACAATGCCACGAGTGCTATTTTCTGCAATTGAAGAGTTATTTCCTCTTTATGCTGATTACACTCAAGCATATTTTCCTTTAACATAAAAACAAAGAATCACCAGGATCACTTTCACTTTAATTAGTCAAACTACATTCATTCATTCATTCATTTTCTTGTCGGCTTAGTCCTTTTATTAATCCGGGGTCGCCACAGCGGAATCAATCGCCAACTTATCCAGCATATTTATTACGCAGCGGATGCCCTTCCAGCCGCAACCCATCTCTGGGAAACATCCATACACACACATTCACACTCATACACGACGGACAATTTAGCCTACCCAATTCACCTATACCACATGTCTTTGGACTTGTGGGGGAAACCGGAGCACCCGGAGGAAACCCACGCGACCACAGGGAGAACATGCAAACCCCACACAGAAATGCCAACTGACCCATCTGGGGCTCGAACCAGTGACCTTCTTGCTGTGAAGCGAATGTGCTACTCACTACGCCACCGTGGCACCCTTAATCAAACTACAGTTACAGTTAATTAAAACAGAATTTGTTGATGTTAATTGATAGTTATTTTATTTGGCTCAAAACATAACATGAAAGTGGCCTTTATCTCTTCACTGCAAAAAAAAAAAAAAAAAAAAAAAAAAAAAAAAAAAAAAAAAAAAAAAAGAAAGAAAAAAAAAGCTTTTACTTTAGTTTTTGTCTTGTTTCTAGTCCAAATATTATAAGTCAAATATCATAGGTTATATTTCAAACTGAAAGCAAATTATTTAATTTACCCCATTGACAGATTACTTTTCTTGTTTAAAGGAAAAACCCACTTAATTTTGACCTACTGTATTTGTGAGTTTAAATATATATATAAAGTACGTATATATCCACACACTTTCTTAACCATTTTTTAATCCTTTAACACAATTTTTTTTCTTCAAAATTTGGGTTCGTAAAATTTATTTTAATGATAACCAGTGTACAAGAGATCAACTGGGCAGTTATGAAATCGGTTAAAGGGTTAACACAGGTCATGATAAAAAACAAAATAAAAGAAAATTAATTACTAGATGCCACTTCAAGTCAGGGTATAATGGTTCTCTGTCACAAAAGATGTCATAGATTCAGAACATGAATACCAGACTAGTTCTTGCGTGTGTCCATTGTTAATAATTCTTGACTGTTTTGCAGTCTGGCATTAATGACAAGTGAGATCCGCACAGTGTGACAACCGGGAACAGGTTTGTACTGTCTGACAAGCAACAATAACAAAGGGCCATTATAAACTGTACGGCACAAAGCTTTAAGTAAATACACTATAGGCAGAAATTGTTGTGTGTCCTCAAAGTGTCCTAAATGACTGATTGTTGCATTTGGAAAATAAAAAATAGGGCACTTAGTCAACACAGCCATGCCCAAAAATTATTAATACAATTAATAATCTATGAATCAGAAGTGCTTTAACAGCTTTTTGTCAAGAATGACTTATAAAAGTTACATTTAGTCTTAGTCTAATATTTCTTTCTCTCGGAAAACTCACTAATTAGTAGACAGTTTAGTGGTTGACTTACAGAACAGGTCAAATTAGCACAAAAGCACAATTCAATAAAACAGCAGATGGAAGTGAAAGTTTTGTGACCTACTGACAGTGTGTGAATTAAAGAGCACAGGCTCAGAAACTCGTTTTCATAATTAGGGACTTTAAGCAACAGCTGTTAATGAAAGGGAACAGATTTGCCGTCTAGCTATAATGAACGTAAAAATCACTAAGCAACAAAACAGTTTACAGAGAACATATGAGGCCAATGATTTACCAATGTAAAATAAAAATATATATATATATTTGTGCTGGGCAAAAACTAATCGCGATTAATTGCAACCAAAATTTGTTTTGTTTGTTTTGACAAAATATATGTATCATATGTATTTATTATGTATATAATACACATACATACATACATAATAAGTATTCATTCATTTTCTTTTCGGCTTAGTCCCTTTATTAATCTGGGGTCGCCACATTGGAATAAACCATCAACTTATCCAGCATATGTTTTATGCAGCGTATGCCCTTCATGCTGCAACCCATCACTGGGAAACACCACACTCTCATTCACACACATACACTACGGACAATTTAACTTACCTAATTCACCTGTACCGCATATCTTTGGGCTTTTGGGGGAAATCGGAGCACCCGGAGGAAACCCACGCAACCATGGGGAGAACATGCAAACTCCACACAGAAATGCCAACTGACCCAGCCGAGGCTCGAACCAGCAACCTTCTTGCTGTGAGGCGAACGTGCTACCCACTAGGCCACCATGGCGCCTGGCATAGATATCTTAAATTATATTTTATTAGTATCATATATAAATATAAATAAACATAAGGAAACATACAGGACAAATAATTCTAATAATTCTCACTTCAACTAC
>CAIGQQ010030612.1:7873834-7901713 GCA_903798035.1 Danio albolineatus
ATTACTTATTGCTGCTGTTTGTACAGTGAGAATATTAAGGTCATTGCTTATTAAAAAGTCCTGCAAAGAAAAAATATGTTTTAAAAGAAAGTGTAAATTTGCCTACAGGATTTGTTGCAATGTCTGCAAAACAAATTTAAAAATGAAAGGATTTCAGTGGTGAGCTCATCTATCATCTCGCAAATGAAACAAATTAATGGGATGAAAAGGAAGTGAACTGTACTCTGAGGAACTTAACACAAGGCAAGTTCAGTTAAATACATTTTATGCCAAAGGTAGATTAATTCTGTATTATAAATTCATATTTACACACTCTAAAATGCTGTCTTCCTACCTCAGATTGTGATGGACCTGGAATGCGACACCAGATATTCATAAGTCAAGAACCGAATGAAACACCCTTTTCCAGAGTACAGATTATGGAGGGGTTTGCAGAACTAATGGAGCAGTTTTTTCTTCTTGGAGTGCCACAGCTTGTGAGTAAACACTGTTACATTGTGTGCCAAATAGTTTTGCGTCCATGATGACTTTAAGAAACTTGTATTGCTGAAAATATGTCATTTGGAAACTTACACATGAAGTAAACAAAATGTTTTTTTGCATTTAGGATGCTGCATAGAAAACTTGGTGAAGAACACAGAAACATCTTTAAAAGAAATGGCCCAAAAAGGGACGGAAAGAAGGTAGTGCTCCATGACAGTCTCATTGGACCAGCAGAGGAAACCGCAGAAGGTAACTACACCCTATATTACATACTATTTGCCCCAAACACACACACACTCACACACACTTTAATTGTATTAATTATAACTGTAATTCTATTTGATGACTTATGTTAATTGGTTAAAAGTACTCAACATTAAAATATTGTTTTACAGAAATCCAAAGGTCCTACACCATCCAGGATTCAGCAGCTCTCCTGATTCCACCAAGGCTTGAAGTGTCAGTATTACAATGGACAACACTCACTCGCTATCCTTCAACTTCCTCATTTATCAGAGGCACCACAGTGGAGTGAATCACCAACTAATCTGCCCTTTCCAGCCACAACCCAGCACTTGGAAACCCATATACTCTCTCATAGATCTACACGCATTCACTCACTATGGCCAATTCACCTATACCGTACACATGCTTTTGGACTGTGGGGTCAACCGGAGCACCCAGAGGAAACCCGGATGAACACTGGGAGAACTTGCAAACTCCACAAAGAAATGACAACTGGCCCAGTCAGGACTCGAACCAGTGACCTGCTTGCTGTGAGGTGACAGTTCTAACCAGTGAGCCACTGTGCCACCCATGGACAAAACTACCTTATAAGAGAGGCTGACAGACATGGACATGCTACAGGTTGTGGAATGGCTGTTTGCAGTGTTTTGTCTAATCATTCTGCAATGTTTTAGTAATGTTTCTTATTAAATTATGTATAAGATTGATGTTGTGATGACCAATACATGCAGGTACCATCCACTTTTTGAAATTGTAGTGTTATTTAATAGATGTTTTGATTGTTTGTGTATTGTTTCTATCTGCATTGTGATATATTTCTCTTCATTTTAGACATGTGTAAAAGTGAAGCACTGTATTTGTTCAAACAGTAAAAAAGCTTAGAAAAGTGAAGTCATTACAATTACAGTGTTTAATGCCATTAAACTGTTAAGGTAGATCTGCTGTCCAATGCAAAGTATGCAGAGGTGCAATTTTAAATATTTAAAAAAATATTTTGTATAATGAATTGAATAAATTTAAACAATTTGAATTGTCTGGATTGGTTTTATTTTTTATTCATTAATAAGTAGCAATAATTCAATAATAAAAAAAGAACCCTTAAATGGTTCTAAATAGAACCATCTAACTTGAATTCAAAGAACCATTTGGGGTTCTATTTAATGAACCCTTAAAATGGTTCTATATAGAACCTTTTTGGGGTTCCATATATGAAGCGTTTGATAGAACCATTTTTGGTTCTATATAGAACCGTTTGTTTTAAGAGTGTAGATTTTTTTTTTGTGCCAAATGAGGGTTTGCGCTAGTGTAAACCTTTAGGAAATAATAAGATAAGACGAAGGGAAGATATTTCAAAAGTATTGACAAACGAAGAGTTGTGAAACTGGACTGGCTGTTGACAGCTGTTTTTCAGCTGATATTTTAAAATAAAATAAAATAAATATTCTCTGCATTAAGGCTTAGCATTTATCATGGTTTTGAAGTCATAGTTCATTCATTCATTCATTTATCTAATTTTATTATGAATAAATGCAATAATGTTTTTCAGTTTTTATTAAAGATTAAAAATGAACAGTTGGGCTCTAACTACTACAGTAAAATCAAGAGATAATTATTGTAGATTTAATAATCAACTTTTATAAAAACATGTAATTTGCACATTTATTGCACATGTATACAGATTTATTTAGGCTGAACATAAAGAAGTCGAAAATAAACTTAATTATAAAGTTATGCTTCTTCTCTGATTTATTTTTTAAAAATATAAAGATTTTCAGAGGTGACACGGTGGCTCAGTGGTTAGCACTGTCACTTCAATTCAAGAAGGTTGTTGGTTATAGGTGAATTGAATAAACTAAATTGGCCGTAGTGTCTGTGTGCATGTGTATGGATATTTCCCAGTACTGGGTTGCAGCTGGAAGAGCAGCTGCTGGTTACAACATATGCTGGATAAGTTCATTCCGCTGTGGTGACCCCTGATGAATAAAGGGACTAAGCCGAAGGAAAATTAATGAATGAATAATGATTTTCATAACTACTTTTCATGAGTCTTTACATGTGATGTAAAATGTGCTTTCTGACTGTATTCTATAAATATTTACCTTGTATTAGTATTAGCAGGAAGGTGGAAAAAATCTGTGCAAAAACAATGGGGCCTCTGGATCTGACATCACATAAACACACACCAAAAAAACAAAAAAAGAAAGAAAAAGAAAAAAGTAGTGCCAACCAACAAATATCAATATAACCACATGATGGCAGCAACGCACCAGGTAATGTTTAATGTCGCACGCTCGTTTCAATCTGCAGTGCAGTAACAGGAAGCACAATATCAGCTGTCTTTAAACTACACCATCCTAATCAAGATTTAAATATGCTTGCTGTTGCCTCTTTCTTTTATTGTGAATCCGAGCATGCTAAATTATGCCACACAGGAGGAAAACTGTGTTGTACAATCCATTTTTAGAGAACAGATCTGTTGGACGAGTTGATTGATTGCAGCACCCTGTGAAAAGTGGATCACATCTCGGTGGTTCAGCACAGATGTGCTTCATCATAAAATGAATTCAAATGTTCACGGCTGTGATATAATAAGGGGTAAGTGATAGAAGTCGAAGAGCGAGATTATTGTGTCTTGGACGCTACATCTGGCTGTTTTTAAAATTAACACAAAAGTGGTTTGCGTTGTGTTGTATTTCGACTGGATTAGCATCTCAATTGATGGCGTCGGATTTAGTATATTGGATTAAAAAAAGATGCAATTGCAAACAACGCCTGGCATTTTTCCCAAGTCCATCATATTCCTGTGTGAACTGTAAATGTGATGCTTCACGTGCATCTTTAAAGATGTTATGCAAGTTAACATTGACGATATTTGGTACCTTTAAAGCAATTGTTCAACCAAAAATGAAATGTACTAATTTATACAACCTCAATCCATCCTCTGTATATATGACTTTTTTTCTTCTGTCAAACACAGTAGGAGTAGTTAAAATAAATAAATAAAATAAAGAAATAAAGAAATAAATAATCCTGGATCTTCCATGCTGTATAATGATGTTGAATAGCGACTAGTTATTTTTATTTATTTGCATACCTTCCTTTTAAATGTGCTGCTGCATTTTTCAAAATGACATATCTCTTCTTTACTTTTTAAACCAGAGACAGTTGGTTTTATATTTGCACATTGTTGCAGTGACACTTTGAATATTCAGTCTGAAATCACATTTGACTTCAAAACAATGTTAGCACTATTTATTTGACCGTGAACGATGTTGTGCTTTGATAGTTGCTGGCTGCTAATATGATTTCACAATTTACATCTATTTTTTGAAATTATATTATTAATGAGAAAGTCCTAATGTGTGAATATAAAACCAACTTTACCTCAATCAAATGTCCGGCTTGTACACGTTTCACTGATTGATTCCATTTCAAACATGTCAATAGTAGGGCTGGACGATATGGCCTAAAACCAAAATCTCGATTAATTGAACGTTTTAACTCAATTACGATTAATAAACAATTATTTTATTTATTCTTAATTATTTTTTGCCCTCATAGTTCACTGACAGGTTTTGTACAGTAGATACGCTCACATACTACAAGTGAGAAACCTTTGAATGAAGGGTGCATTACTTGATTTTAAAATAATTGAAGGAAACACACACTATATACTATTTATGATTATTTATTGAACATCCACGTTGAACAACAGAAATTAAAACACACATTTCCTAAAACCAACTAATAAATAACTTGCACTTTTGGAAACAAAATACATTTTTTTCAGTGATTTTCATATTAAAAGTAGAAAATCAGCAGTGTCTCTTCTAAGTATAATAACGGTTGCATATCCTGTATATAATTTTTTAAACCATGCATGTCTTGCATATTTTGTTAACAAATATTTTAATGTGAATAAGAATTTTAATGCAATAAAAAATATGGCTTCTCAAGGCATCTCTGGTGCAGCTTCCAATCATCATCTATGCAGTGCAAAGTAAGACTTAAGAGTGGGTCAATCCTACTTGACCAGAGATCAGATGTGGCTGAAAAGTGTGGCTAACAGAGTGAGGTCACGTGACTCCACACGTGGTAGGGAAAGTAATCGAAAAAATCGTTCTAATTGGAAAAATTTGATTGACTATAGGTTCTGAATGTTGATTCAGATGACTTTTTGATTAATTGCCCAGCCCTAGTCAATATTCCATGCAGTTTTGGGGGATATAATGAATTTGATGATTTTATGATTGGTGAAAAAGAAGCCAAAATGTTCTGTATTATTTAATGAAATCCTTCAGTATCATTCACTTAAGATTACCCAGAAAATTTCATTGCATTGCAAGTGTATTGTTTTACCAAATCAATATCTGTGGACCCTTTTCACAAGACTATTATGGCACATTTACGGTCATCAGCATCTTAAATTCTTGAAAAAATTAAATATTTAGATTTTAAAAAATATAAACACATTTCTATGTATTTATGTATGCATTACTGTATATCATCTTTGGATCAAATGAAAAAAATTTATTACTTTGTGTTTGTGAGATGTTTTTAATGCAGTGTCTATGGGCGGGACAGTAAATTTGACATTCTTGCATCTGAATGTTTTTATCAGTCTCACAATTTTGTTTCTTTTTCTGAAAGTCTTAATAACACTAGCAAATAGGATTTGAAAAGAAAAAAATTGTTGTACTCTCCCATTCACTGCGGTCTAAGTTTACCCAATTATGACTGCTTCTGGTCAAGAAACCTGAATTTGTGATGCAAGAGCATGTTCTTCTGTGGTCTGAAAAAGACAGACCAACACCAGAATGAGTAAATATTCGTTCTGTTCATTTTAAATGTCTTTCTACTGCTGGAAACAAAACCAAAAATATTGATGAGTCATCCTGCACTTGTGTCTCCAATTTTTTTCCAATCAGATGTCCTCAATGAAAATGTCCCTCACGCTATTGTAATACAGCCTGCCAAACTAACATGATTCACTGCTGGCATGTGCAGTATACTGCCTATTAACTCTAAACAGCACACCTTTCAGTATGTCCTGTCCCAATAAGTCAACGCAGGAAAGATAGCTGCTGCTTTCATCTGGTTTTTAAAGCAATTGTGTCAGCAGACTCAGCACGGCCTTGTCAAAAGGCTCTGCATGAAGCCGTTCCATTGTTTGAAAACCACAGTGCTTTTCTGTGGATGAATAAAGAAATGCCATTTGGAATTTGCCCTTCATTAGCATGTTAGCGGAGCACTCTGGGAAATCACAGCTCATTTTGCTCCCTCACTCTTTATGTAAACCTTGGCAGCTGTTTGATCGTTTCTGTTTGAAAGGAAATCTTACATCACCGTGACTGGTCTTCTTTTGTACAATATTAGCAGCGCAGGGATGCCAACATAGCAACAGGTCAAAGGAATTAGCAAAGCCTAGCGGATAATGATCTAACAGAAGAGCAGGAGGTTCAAACCAAGCAAGAGTTGATCTATGAACCACTGAACCCTCGAAGCAGGGCACTTAACCTCAAGATGCTCCCAGTCCCTGTAATCAGTCGGTGAACTGTACTGTAAGTACAAATTGTGTTTAGTAGTGCTCAGTTTCCAACTGTGAACATGTGCCTGCAGGTAGTAAACACATTTATGTTTTACATATATATAGTTATACTTAGATTTTAAGCACTTTGAGTAATTTGTAAATAAAAAAAAACTTCACTACATCCCAAAATTTATGGAGTATAATTTATGGAGTTCACCTCCTTATGAAAGAGCTGTGTGTGGGATTATCCAGAAATTCATTCATTAATTTTCTTGTCTGCTTGATCCCTTTATTAATCCGGGGTCGCCACAGCGGAATGAACCGCCAACTTATCCAGCATTTTGTTTTACACAGCGGATGCCCTTCCAGCCACAACCTATCTCTGGGAAACATCCATACATTCTCATTCACACAAATACACTACAGAAAATTTTGCCTACCCAATTCACCCGTACTGCATATCTTTAGACTGTGGGGGAAACCAGAGCACCCGGAGGAAACTCACGCGAACACGGGTAGAACATGCAAACTCCACACTGAAATGCTCGAGGCTCGAACCAGCGACTTTCTTGCTGTGAGGTGACAGCACTACCTACTACGCCACCGTGTCGCCATATCCCAAAATTTATTTTAGCAAATCAGTGTCATTTTGATACTTTGCTTGCCCTAATGCAGCCACATGACACAAATTTCCTTAAACTAATTATTAATCCTGAATATAGACTGGCAGTGAGTCAGGGGAAATGTGTGCAGCAGGCACTGAAACCAGCATATAAGTAGTGGCTCTCAACCATCCGCCACATTCTCTCTTCATAGAGTGCCAGTGACAACATGCTGGATTTTGACTTTTACTTGTACAGTGATTCTGAATTACCCCATAATGCCATAAAAATGGAAATAATCTAACTTGATCTAGTTTTTTATGGCTGATAAATGAAGGCAATGTAAAGGTGTTTAACACAACGGGATGTCAAATTTATTTTGTAATGAGCAAAGTAAATTGAGTCTAAAGTCTAACTGATTCAAATAATTTGTTCAGAGCGAGTCTACGTTTGTTGACTCATTAGTTCAAATGAGCCATTCGGACTGAGGCACCGTTTACACTAGTGCGTTTTCATTTTAAAAAGCATAAGTTTTGCTACGGTTACGCCATCCGTCCACACTACGCCGGAGTTTTCGAGCCCGGAAAATGGAGCATTTTGGAAAAGCTGGAGAGGCCGTTTCCATTCTAAAACGCTGCTGTTCCGTCTCAGTGTGGATGGGGGAAAACGGAGACATCTGAAAACGAAAGCGTGGCTGCTGAGATTCGCTACGTGATTGGAGCTTTTGGGTCATTGCGTAACCTTCCCTTATTCGTCAAGCCCCTATCACAAGACTACAACGCCACCGGAAGACTGCAGACCAGCCTTCACTGTAAACACCAACATGGACATAGAAATGGGAGCATTGTAGGCGCCATTGTGCAGTTAAACTGCCTTTTTTACTACAACAGCTGCATATATTCGCAAGAGGCAAGCTATTGTTCGAGCACTCGCTAATCGCTCGTGTTTCAAGCGACGAAAGCCCTACTTAGAATGCCGAGCGAGACTCGTGCTTCCTGTTTATACTTTAACGTGCATGCCCAGAGTGCGCGAATGGTCACATGATATACCTTTTCACTGGAGTAGTGTGGATGGATATATGTTCAGAAATGCTGGGTGAAATGCTAGTGTGGACGCGGATCGTTTTCATGCTAAAACGCCGTTTTAAAACTAAAACGCACTAGAGTAAACGGGGCCTGAGTTGTCAGTAAACAATTCACTAAGTTTACAAACCAATGATAACCCATGGCAATTCTTAACTTTTTGATTTAGTAGCTAATTTGTATGAATTCGTACAATCTAATTCATGCAATTTAATACAATTTGCTCATCATCCATTGATGGTTGTGTTTAGGGGTGGTGTTGGGTTAGGTGCCATGCCTCCTTTTAACAATCGTACATTTTCGTTCGATGGATCCACTAAACTTACAAAATGTAAAATACTTACGTTTTCTCATGAGATCGGGCTGTACAAACTCATTCAAAATTAGTCAAAAATGGGAGATCCTCTCAAATTGAAAGCCCATGACTGAATGTAGGTTCAGAACAAGTATTTTTGTTCTTTCAAAATGAAAAGTACTACTCAACATTTTTTACTCCTGGAGTAATATTTTATTAATGTATTTGTACTGACGTGCTTGACTTGCATACTTCATTAACTGTTCAAAGTAATGTTAGTAGCTAATGTAATTGTTTTTAACTAATCATTCACTAATTCATACATGCCTATAACTACAGACGTACAGTAGATGCACAGTCATCTTGCTCACTAAAGTGCACAGACTGACTTTGACTAATGAGGCATCTATGTCTATATAGTATCAATGGTTAAGAAGCCCATTTATCTTCAGCTACACTGCTTGACGCCATCCAAAGTCTGGTTTAGTCTCGTCCTCAAAGGTATAGCTTTCAATTTTTCGCTTTCCTGCAAAGAGTTTTTCAAAAGGTTTAAATGAAAAGGTAATGAGATCATCTCAAAACGAGTCTCAAAACCAGAGGGACCAGAAATTTCATCTCAATTTTTAATGATATCGTTGAAATCATATTCTGTTGGTTTTAAATGATGAAGCATTTAATTGCTTGAGAAACTAGAGAGGTGTTTATTTGGGAAATGAAATTTGATAAGAATCGTTCCAGCTGCTTCTAGTTTGCAAACCTCCACTTACAAGTCTTTGTTATAACATTACTGGATTGATAATACACATAAATTCATTTGGGTAAGAACATCTGGGCTGCTGATGGAGTGGGAAATGTGCTAATCGGACTTTGGCGGATGCATGCTACTTCATTTTTGTGGAGCTTTTGCTGTGTGGCTGGTGTTTATAATGGATTTTGAGACACTCAGTGGACACGAGGTTAAAAACGGAAGCAATGGAAAAGTCAAGAAGGAACAGAAGTTCTTTCCATTTACTACTGCAAAGTGTGAAAGCTCTTTCTGAAGGCACTTCCCTTGTGTCTGTTGAAAGACTGCCATTGAGTGCTAACTGAGGGTTGTGTTCAAGGGCTGTGAATGAAACCGCGGCTGAGGGTTTCTGACTAAAGGTCCAGGTGAAGCTCAGTAGGGGCCGCAAGTCTCCGGCGCTCATATTGGAGCTGAAAAGGCCAAGTGCAGAGGAGTTGTAGAAGAAATTGGCTTTGACTTTGATTTTTGTAAGGAGTTGTCTTTTATTGTATGCTGGCATTGAATTCTGTTTTGTACATCTGTGCTGTGAGGGTCATTTGAGTACATCTTATCTGATTTCAGTGACTCATTAGTCAACATGCTGCTGAAAAATAGATGATAAACTTTTACATGTAAAGATAGGGGGAATCTTTGAGATCAGATGTTCAAACCACCAACTTACAATAAACAATCATTTAAAGGGGAACCTATGATGAAAATAATATTTTTTAAGTTGTTTAGACAGAACTGTGTGTGAGTATAGTGTGTCCACAGTCATATTGAGGTGATGCTGTATAAAGACAATAAGTCTCTCTTTTTTTTTCAAATTTCTGACGCTAATAAAGGATCCAAATCCTTCCAATTTTGAGGGCCACTGCAACGTGATGTAGGAGTGGGGTATCCCCATCCACCAAATTGATTGACAGCCGTATAATAACACGTCTCTGTAGTAACGTGTACAATCATATCCACAAGACAGGATATGCGCTCATATCCACGAGACAGGAAGTGCGCAAAGCAACTGGGATTAAAAGATCTGTTCGGCTCTTTGTGATCATCAAATGTGATCAAGAATGAGTTTTACAAGCTTAATGTTTTTAAAACAGGGCATGTTTGTAATGAATTACATTGATTTTACCGTCTTTATCACCACAGCCGCATATCAGTACAATTACAAAAGAACACGCCTCAATCCTGGTTTGTGGACGTTAAATCAGGTTTATACATACAAGCAGTGCACATTAACGTGTACCCTGTCACCTTTGTGTGCAAAAACAGTGCAAAGTTAAACGTGTGCACTATGTGTGTGTGTGAATTTTGTAGCAACATTGTGTGTCGACTCATTATTGCAACTTAACTACAACAAATACATCAAATAATCATTGGGAAAGTTCGTACTGTAGGATTTCTCAGAAACGTTATGTGAAATCTGCTTCCTTCATGTCTGTCACTGTGCTGTTTATCTGATGCAGCCGAGGCGGAGATTGAGGCACACTCTGACAGGCACATGGGAATGGTGGGTGGGGAGAACTAGCATTAAAGGCACAGCCAACAAAAAACAGCTACTTTACATTGTGATCAGAGCAAAAAATTCTAATGTTCTGAAAGATATAATAAATAATCTGATGGGTGTTTTGAGTTGAAATGTTACAGACACATTCTGGGGACACAACAGACTCATGTTAAATCTTGAAAAAGGGGTAGAATATGTGCCCTTTATTATTCATTTTCAAATGTACTCAAAGATTTATTTATGAATGAACAAAATAAAACCGTCTAGTGTTAGTCACCAAACATCAACCTGTTTATTTATACTAATTAGATAAATATTGCTTATCCACACTGGGGTAAATACCGCAGTCTTATCAGCACTTGAGCCAGGGGAACTCTAGGCCCAGCCCGTGTCTCATTCATCAGACAATTCTGATCCAGCTGCACAGCCTCCTCGCATGGAACCGCTATCAAGGTGCTTTAAACAATTTTAGGAATAAGGGATGATGGGGCGGGTGGTGCTGGATATGTGCGTACCGTTGAATAAAATCCTGCAGGAGCCCCTGATTTTGTCTGACAGTTGCCAGTGTTTGAGAGAGATGAGTGAGATATTGATCTGTTGCTTTTGGGTGTACTTTTTTCGGGATTGTTAATTCTTTAGGAATGGTGTAAATGTTACTGTATATTGCACCTCTTCTAGGGGGTCTCCACTGGCTGCCTATCTAATTCAGAATTGATCTTAAAGTGCTTTTACTTGTATATAAATCCCTTCATATTCTAGCCCCAAATGATCTCTCTGAGCTGTTTCATTTTTACTGTCCTGTAGGATCTCTTAGATCAAGTGATCAAAATCGTCTTTCCTCAGTCCATACTGAAACAGAGACGACAGAGCTTTCTCTGTGGCAGGTCTGAGGCTATGGAACACTTTGCCCCTTGAGACTAGAATGACTTATGTATTTTGGGTGACTATTTTACTAATTAGCCTTTTGGCTAATTCAATAACATTATACATTGATGTATTATTAATATGCAATGTCCCTTTCCAATAAAGCTTAAAAAAAGAAAAAAAAAACAGGTAAATTTGACTACATACAATATATAGAATATGTATAAGCAGCTTAAGAAAAGCTTAAAAATATATATTTTTGCATTTAATATAATGAAATAGTGACCTTGGTTTTACCCCTGCACATAAATAGTCATGTTAACATTCATTCATCCTTCACTTCTGACTTGCAGCAGGTGAGAAGACTGTTCTCATGGGCAGACAAACAGATGCGCTGAGAGGCATGTATAACACAGAGAGGCTCACAACAAGTTATCCACAGCTCCAGGACAAAAATCATTTTCAACGAGTGGGCACAATCCCTTTAAAATGCCTTTCAACAGTGCTTGAGACCAGGCCTCATTGTGTGCACTGCTGGTAAGTGGCATAATGTTTTTCTGATGTTTTTAAAGGGATATAACATATAGCCTCAAATCATTTTAAGACACACTTGTTGGGGCTTGAGTGGTCTTGAAGGGATCACCCACAAAGTTCACCCACAGATATGGAAATTTGCTAGTAATCTACTCATCCTCACATGGTCCAAAATGTGGGAGATTTCTTTTTCAGCTCAAACTATGGTCCTCTGAGAAAAGTCATGCCTCTAGAACATTATGGAGTCAGGTGCTATGCATTTCCCTCCCCTTTGCTAGATTCAGCAAGGTACAGTTAATTTTTCTTTTGCGTCGGACACCTCGTTTTTGAAACAAAAAATACATTTACACCCATTTGTGCTGCCATGGCCTTAAAATAATTATCTTAAAATAATTCAGATGTTTTTTAGGCACAAAAGCGTTACTTTTTTGAGGAGTTATAGCCGTTTAATAGCATTTGGGCTTTTTTCTTTTCCAGATCTGGCAACCTAGACTTAATACCATGATGATTAACAGTTATTATAGCATTGGTTTAACCATACAGATTTAAATGGATCCCTTTAAGTCCTAAGATTCATATTTTGGAAGGTCATGCAAAGTATATTTAGCTTTTGCAGTACAAAACAGTGTCTCAACATGAAGCAAATTCTTCCAGGTCTCTGTCAGAACTACAGAGATTGATGATGAAAGTGGAAAGTGCTAGTGGGCAACCGTAGATGGACATTATGCAACTTGGTTACAAAGCTACAGTACATAAGAAAAAGTATTATTAGGGGAGCACTACAGACTGTAATTTAGATTACTATGTAGTATTCCACTAGTCTTGATTGACATTATACTGAATGTAACAGTTTTTTAATTATTATTTTTTTTTAATTTTTTTTTTTTTTTTTTTTACGAGACTGAAGTAACTAGACCTAAAATAAGCAGGTTCAGCTGGGAACAAATTCATTGTTAGCCAGGACCATGTGTGCCACTCTGTGGGAGTGGGCAGGTGTGGAATGAGATTCACAGTAGCTGAAAAAATTAGTCTGCACAGACCTTTATGCTGCTGTGAAAAAGTTCTCTCACCAGACAAAAAAATATGATATCATTTAAAATTAAAGACCTTTTAATATTTTTTTTCTAGGTATAAATACATACACACGGTAAATTGGATTTCATGGTATGTATGTATACTGTAACCCAGGCTTATTGAAAATATGTGCCTTAGACTACACTTTTCTGAGCAGACTTTTAGTAGACCAGTAGACTTGTACTTTTCTGTAGACGTTGTCTATATTTATGGCAATTTGAAATGTCTTTGATATACACATCCTCCTTGTGTACATTCATAAGACGACAGGGCATGTCATGAGATTACCTTGTGCACCTACATGTAGACTGGGACATAATATGGGTGAAAAAACCTTAAAAAAACCTTAAGAACACAAGGTTATCAATATGAAATGTCCAATACATGGTTGGGTTTTCGTGCATGTTCATGCAAGTCATTATTTTTTTTTTTTTTAAGAGTTTATCCCTATTTCCAGTCTTTCAAGTCTATGTATTTCTTTTGTAAGTTTGTTTTGTGCATGTCCTTTTTATTATTTCATTTATAAATGTATAAAAAAAAGCAAAAGAGTGTCTAGAAAAAAATACAAAACTAATTATATTCACACATCAATATGAAAATATGATATATGACATTATTAGCACATACAAATATGTCATGGGACGATAACCATTTTCAAGGTGTACCGTGGTTAGGATAAGTCAAGGTTTTCATACTGCCAACATTTTCTGCTATACCGTTCCTAAGGTATCTGTAAGATTTTTTATTCACTTGTTTTTTTGTAAGTTTTAGGTGTAAATTGTAAAGACATCTGTGTTTTTGAAACACATGAAGACCGCAGAAGTCAATGATGTATTTGAATTATTTAGCCTGACAGGTTTCTCAAAAAAATAATGTTGTTTTTTTAGCCAGACATTTAAAAGGAAAATATTTTAGAGCAGTAATCATAATACTGCCATACTGTGAAACGGTGATATTTTTTATCCAAGGTTATTATACCGTCAGAATCTTATACCGGCACATGCCTACATGTATGCAATATATATTTCAAAATGTTTTGCTTTTTTCAGCCAATGGAATACAGTCTGTGTTGGTTTTCATGGCCTCTCCAAGTCATTGGATGGGAACCACTACACTAAACAAAACATATGAAGCAGTTGAGTAGCTACAATAGAATTGAATTACTCACTTAGACAGGGCCGACCAGCCTTTATTTGGAAGTGTATTAGATGGTGTCCTCATTACTGCAGGAACGTGACAAATGAAGAAGAATATCATCCACTTCCACCTATTTACAAAAGTTTGGCAATCAGGTCAGGGGGCAGGAGACAGTGAGAAAACAGCTCCTCTGTTGTGTACTCCAGGGCTGAGCGAGGAAACAGGCCCTAAGTGATCTAAATGAGGAACTGCTACAGCACAGCTGTTGCTCCATTAAAAAGTCTCCTAAAGGAGCTTCACAAGGGGCTCCTGCGGAAAAGCAAAACCAGCACCATGCCAGAGGACCTGAAAGTTTTTAGAAGAAAATGCTTTGCTAGTAAATAAAGAAATATAGCAGTCACAACTGCAAATGAAGTTATTATCCCCTGTCGCATGTTGCCACGAGCTTCTAAATGTGATGCAACATTGTACTTTTATTAGCATAAATGTGCACTATATTTGAGGTAAAGTACTCTAGTGTGTTGTTCTAAGTCTCACTTTTTAACTCAGTAAAGCATTATTTAATGCTTTAACAAGTAGTAACCCTACTATTTTTTATTTTTCAGTTTTTTTGGGACTACCTTCCCAAAATGACTTCTATTTTGCAATTCATTTTCACACAAAGGACTGAGGGACTCAAATGAAAACACAAAGTCAAGATTGAGAAACAATGCAATTAGGGAGGTGAAAACCCTATTTTTTCCTAAATATCATGTTTTTTTTATAGTCATGTACTGCCTAGATAGAAGTTGCAGAAAATAATTACGCTGATCTTAAAAAATAAATAAATAAAAATAATAATAATAAAAAAAAATGGCATGCTTTCAGATGTTTAAATTAAATGACAACACAATACAAATATTTTACAATTTTTAATTTGGTGGAATAACAGTGATTTTTAAGTCACAACAGATAAAAGCTTCATAAAAATATAATTATTTTTGACAACCTGCAATTTTCTGAGGGAACATGCATGTTTGAAAGTTTTTTTTTAGCTATAAGTATGCAAGTAAATGCTATTCTAAGCCTAACTAAACATTCCACTAATAGTCCTGAGAGGCTTTATTTTTCACCTGAGAAAGTAACAATGCATCCTATGGTAGTTGTTGCTAAGAAGGACATAGTGATACTGCGTTAATGTAGTATTTGGTAACTCCACACGCCTACTTTTTGTGTCCGATTTTGCACAATTATGAAGCCTTAAAATACCACCCCTGTTGGCAGCTCTCTAAACTCTGCAACCGAGCACATTTTTATGACACATGAACCTAAAAAGTATCTTCAAGGAGCATTATGTGCTTTTAATCAATACCTTTATGTAATTTGCTACTAGTTTGTTATTTTAAACCACACAATAATGCCAGCTAATACAGTACATACAAAAGCCATTAGACTTGACCAAACATCAAAAGAAGGATTACAACTCAGTTCGGGATTGGTTTGTTTGTCAGCTAATTTAAAAAAAGGCCCATGGCTCGTATTGAAAATTGGCAACCTGTCAAAGTTAACCAGACCTGATCTATGAAGCGAACAACAGGAGGCATGCTGTCCTTAACATGCCAATCACGGCCAGGCCATCACGGCAGTTACAGGCAGAACCTGATCACAGTACAGGACGTCAATACACTCTGAAAGCAAAGGCGAGTCAAGGTATAGAATAAAGAGAAAGAAAGCACACTATTTCTGTCAGAAAGCTCTTTTGTGAGCTCATATCAGCCATTGAGGACACAAAGAAAGCTCTGGTACCTTGTGATCCTTTAGAATTATGCACTTTTCTCTGTTATGCAATTTTTCGTCACAATGCACTATAGAGCCGAAACATGATCTTCTAGAAATTGTGAATACATGGCAAGGAGTACTAGGAGGTAATGTCTTGTTAATGTTCTTAAAATGTATGCTTGGAAAGGTTGAAGATATATTTGCTATGACTCACACTTTTTGTTGCGTAGCAGCCCAGGCCAATTAGGTGTGGACATTATGTGTGACAAATGCATTGACTATCTAAAGGCCGAAGACAATGATTCACAGCGATCAGTCACAGGACAAGAATGCCAAGTGATTGTTCGCCCTGGCCAACAGCGCTCTTTGGCACAGACCAGACTCCAAAAATGCAATTGGCTCAAGGAATGAATATCATCCACTTTGATTCTGCCACAAGCAGGGCCACTTTCAAAACCCCTCACCTCTTGAAAGAAAGTATTCTTTGAGTAATTGGATTCGTAAATACTTTCTTTCTTTTTTTTCTCTGCCCCTCGTCATGATGACTTTGGTCATTGCAGAGATAAACCGCAATAGCAGTAGATCCTTGCTTATTTGAGGATTGTGTTTCGAGATGATGAGCCAAACGCAGTCTTTGGGATTGCTTTGGCTGAGACCTGACCTTCCACCATAGAGCTGCTGGCGAGCCGAGATGAGTTTTCTTTCCAATCACACAAACCATTTTCCTTTGAGAAAAAAGACTTTGAAATTTGTAGTTCATCCCTTTTACGTGTAAAAGAACTCAAAGATCTCACGGCAAAGCAACTTTTCATTGGGTAATGTAGGTAAACTGCAACAAAATGTACAGACTATTGTGCACACTTGCTTGTATGACTTACTTTCATTTCTTCAACACAAAAGAACATGTTTCACTGAACGTTCACATTGCTTTACCGTGAAAGATGGGGTCAAAGAACTATTAATGTGCAGATTTCTTTCAGTAACATCTAAAACAGGCCTAAATACTTTTAATGTTTATAAAATGGAAAAATTCACTTAAATTTTCCATTGAAACATCTTTCGACTTCTTAGTAAGGCTCAATCCCAATTCTGTTTTGTCGCTGTTCTTCAACTGTACCAACACACTTTTTTTCTTGTCTCTAGAGGAATGCACGCTTGGTGTATTCCTCTATGAAATGGAGCACTGCTACAACATCATTACACATCATCAATTGTGATATAAACATAAAGCTAAGTTCTTTTTGCTTTCATCATTGCTATCATTAAGTATTGATCTTTATGCATTGATACCACACATGCAGTAAACATTCATTCATTTTCTTTTCGGCTTAGTCCCTTTATTAATCCGGGGTCGCCACAGCGGAATTAACCGCCAACTTATCCAGCATTTGTTTTACGCAGCGGATGCCCTTCCAGCCACAACCCATCTCTGGGAAACACATCCACACACTGTCATTCACACACATACACTACGGACAATTTAGCTTACCCAATTCACCTGTACCGCATGTCTTTGGACTGTGGGGGAAACCGGAGCACCCGGAGGAAACCCATGCAACCACGGGGAGAACATGCAAACTCCACACAGAGATGCCAACTGGCCCAGCCGGGGATCGAACCAGCGACCTTCTTGCTGTGAGGCGAACGTGCTAACCACTCGGCCACCGTGGCGCCCATGCAGTAAACAACAAAAGCTAATTCTTTGCCTGATTCAGCCATATTTCTGACACGGCGGACTGCTAAGTCACTAGCAGTCTAGCTGATACTAGAGTATCAGACATGAAAATATGATGTTGGACCATTGTCCAGCTTAATGTTTGAAGAAGATGTCTGTAAACATGAATTCATGATCAAATGAACATGCAACAAATCATTATTTAAAAAAAAACCTCTAATACTTATTTATTAGTTGTAGAAGTAGAGTACCAAACATTTTCAATTCACTACCCAATTCAACTTAAAGAAAAACGAGACAATCCTAAAATGAAAGTGCAAAACTGAGGGAAATGGTAGGGTCAAAGGGGTAAGATTTTTGCTGTTGTTTGAAATGATAAAAGGATGAGTAATTTTTATTCATTTATTCATTTTCCTTTGGCTTAGTCTTTTTATTTATCAGGGGTCACCACAGCGGAATGAACCGGCAACTTATCCAGCATATGTTTTACACAGTGGATATTCTGCGACCCAGTGCTGGGAAACATCCATACATCCATGCACACAGGGGCATCGCTAGCAATTTTGGGCCCCATGAAAAAATATGAGGATGGGCCCCCTACTACCAAGCTAGCTATCCAAACTCTTTGTCTGCAATGTAGTTACAGTATACTGACCTATGCGCTTTATTATTGATTTTGTCCACTACTTATCAGTATTTAGTAAGAGAACGGCCATGACTGTAGCTAGCAGATGATTTATTGTTTCAATGTAAATGTAGCACAAAAAAAGGTAACAGTAATCAAATATTCACTGAAAATTGTACATTTCTAAACACACAAAATGTGTCACTATTTAAATAACTGTACTGCAATAATGTGCAATATACTGGAACAGTGACAAAAATCAATAAGACACAATATTATATTACAATGAGACCCATAAATAAGCCGAGACCCATAAATAATGCTGAGTGTATCATCCTGGTAATTAAAGTGCACTTATTATTATTATTATTAGAGTTTTCAGTGTGAACGCACTACTTACACTATTTATACTACAAAATGGCATAAAATAGTGCATAAGTATGCGATTTGGGATGCAGCCGATGTTAACCTCGAGGACATCGCTGCTCTGACAGTTTACCTGACGATCGCACTCAAAGCATCAACTCTCTTCCCGCCACTGATGGACTGAACCATACAGTGAAAGGAGGGGGGGGGGGGGGGGGTGCAATTTGACAGTGACAGACACGAGGGGCAGATATAAGCCGTATTTTTATTTTTTATTTCTAATAAATTGTTTTACTTGTAATTTAGAGATACATTCATCATTTATATTACATTACAGTACTGTTAATAGATCTCTGTGGGCCCTTAGAGTGCAAGGACCCTTAGAATTGTCCTAAGCGGCGCCCCTGCACGCACATACACTATGGCCAATTTAGTTAATTCTATCGCATGGACCGCATTTGGACTGTGGGGGAAACCGGAGCACCTAGAGGAAACCGACGCACACACGGGGCGAACTCCTAGCAGAAATGCCAACTGACCCAGCCGGGACTCAAACCTTGCTGTGAGGCCACAGTACTAACCACTGAGCCACTGTGTCGCCATGAGTAATTTCTCACATATTATTTTTATGTTTAGGTGAATTGTGCATTTATCCTATCCAGAAAGACTTTTCTTCACCCCTTGTAATCTTTTAACAGTACCACTGTTTAATAAGATTTTATCAGCATAATACAGAAATTGCGGAACAATTTTCATCATTCCCTGCAGTTCTATGCTGTTTCTGCGTGAGACTGCATGTGTTGATTTGTTCTTTTAACACAATCAACTCTTTGTGGACTACTGTTGCTAACGAAGATAAAGCATGTGTTAATTATAGGGAATGGGTTTTGAGACCTCTCGGCTACCCACGTAATGATATTTACTGTCAAAGTTTCACAGGGGAACTAACAGTATGTTGACAGCAGCGTCAAAACAACTGAATAGGATGTTGCATTACTGCAGCCCAGTTGGTGAGTAGAGGTGTTCAAGAGATTTAGTCTGCTGTCTGGCTGTGTCTGTCTTTGAATTTGTGTGTTAGCACGCAGAGAGCTCTGCATTCCCTCTGGTACTGAATGCCTTTAATAGGGTTTACCCTAGACTAAGACAACCAGATTGGGAGCGATGTGGCACCTCAGGGGTAAACAGCAAACCAGAGAAGAGAGAGATTTTGCAAATGAGCAAGGCTAGCCTTTTTCGCGAGTAGAGTCATATGTCCATTAAGCACCACTGGCCTTAGATGTTTTCTCAATTACCCCCAGTGATTGCTTCATCCGCACTTCTTATGTTAAGCAGACGTCCTCTGCGGCCAACTATGTCTGTTCAATAGTAAATACAATTTTGGCTGTAAAGTTTGATTTAATGTTTCCCTGCAGCACAGCACCAATAAAAGCCTTCCTAAAGTGAGTATGAAATGCAGTTTCAAATCCGTTTGCTTGTCCTATGTTGGGTGTCAGGGAGCCTATCCCAACATCACAGGCCATAGGCTTTAGATTTGGACTGTGGGGGTAATTGGAGCACCCAGAGGAAATCCATGCCAACACGCAGAATCCACAGGGGAAGGTGGTTTAACTGGGACTCAATCAGGAACCTCTAGTTGTGAAGTCACAGTTCTAGCCACTGGGTCATTTTGAGGTAAAATATGTTTATTTCTAAATCTGTGTAACTTACTTTCTTCTACAAAAGCAGTAATAATGCATAAATTGATGGATTTCATTGGTTTCTGTTGGGTGGCATGGTGGCTCAGTGGTTAGCACTCAAAGCAAGAAGGTCACTGGTTCGAGTCCTGGGTGCTCCGGTTTCCCTTACACTCTCAGAAAAAATGGCACAATGTTGTACCAAAGAAGGTACAAACCCTTGTCACTGGGGCAGTACCTTTTTATGGGACAGAATTGTACCTTAAGAAAAGAAACTAATTTGTTCCTTTTGAGGTCATGATTTGTACCATGGGAAACCAAAATGTACCTTTGCTTTTAAAAACCTGCAGATACAGTATTGTATACTTTGTGAAAGGTACCACCACAGTGACAAGACACTTTGTACCTTAACAGTGTCAAAAATGCTTACCAAACATTTATTAAAATGCCCTAAATGTTTAGTTTACAATACCTGTAGTTTCATGTTTTACCAGTTGTTTTGTATTATTGTATTATAGAACTTAAAATGTATGTTTATAAGTATCTTTAAACATACTTTTAAATGATGATTCTTGTTTTAATATGGAAATTATTCATAAAAATCACTTTGTCTTTCCAGTCATATTTATTTTCACAGATACTGTAATAAAGAAGGAGTTGTTCTTTTGTACCTTTTATATGAGAACAATCGTGTACCTTCATTTCAGTTGTACCATAAAAGGCACAGAACAGTATCATAAGAGATTTTCAGTACCATATAAGGTACAAAACTGTTCCTCAAGGAACATTATTTGTACCATCGAGTCCCTTTTTTTCTGAGAGTGTACAGTCCAAAGATATGTCATATATTGTACATATATAGTGTATGAGACAGTATATATACTGAATGAGAGAATGTATAGGTGTTTCCCAGCACTGGGGGTTCACAAGTTAGTGTTCTCTCAGTGCTGGGAAACACCTATACACTCTCTCATTCAGTATATACACTGTCTCATACAGTATTTATGTACAACAAGGTTAATTCCACTGTGATGACCCCTGATAAGTCAGTTGTACGGGTTTGGAAAGACATAAGAGTGAGTAAATGATGACAAAATAATAATTTCTGGGTGGACTATCCCTTTAATGCGTCAGTACCAGACTGTGTACTTGGACTTCACATAACACTGACTCACTGATGCAGCTGGCTTATTTTGACAGATACTCTACTGGCAGGAACCAACCTAGATGTTGGCATTTGATTGGATGTCCTCTAAGAGTCAGTTAACATGTGAGTGTTTAGCGGGCTGCTGAATATCAGCCTGGTTTCAGGCTCACATCTGGTGCTATCGAGGAGTCGACCCACTGAGGCTTTTGGATTATACTCCACTAAAGAGGGTCATGGGTAGTACAATCACACACACACACACAAACACGCACACACACACACACACACACACACACACACACATGCACACACAAAGGCCTTCATTCTCAAGATCTTTGGATCGAAGGCCACGCAGCGTGGCATCAATTTTCAGGAGGGTCAGGTTCAGACTAGAGTGTGTCAGAGACCTAGAGGACTGCCGAAGAAGCCTTTCCCTGACCCAGACGCACCTCTACGCAATTCCCCCGATCTCCAGGCCCCTAAACGGATTAACTCCACAGCTGGCTCGGGAAACAGTCTCGCCACCATCTCTCCATCACACCCCTCCCTCTCTCTTCATTCTATCCATCCCGCGCACCATCCTTTTTTTTTGTCCCACCCACCCTTCCTCTTCCTCTGCCCTGTGACATGCCAGCCCGGTGAGGGATTTACTTGCAATTTCATTTTCTCCTCATCTCACCTCACCTCTCCTCTCCCATTTCCCCAGTCCCTCCTTCTGACAGAATTCTCTTCTAGTCAGCTAGTGACTCATATTTCTCTCTCCTCTGTTTATATTCCCCCTCCCATATGTCTCCTAGCATAGCATCCTCCATAAGGAAGAGCACAGGAGGTGGTACCTTTTGGGAAATCATTGCTTATTCATTTTTTTTTTTTTTGAAATGGGAAGGCTCACTGTGTATTTGCTCCCACCGGAGCACAAGGTGCAGAACACCATTTCCCATTCCCCTTAGAAGGATATTTGACATGTCTAAAGATATAAACACTAATCCCTAGTTACATGTCAGACTTGGAATCGGATATTTCATGAGAACCATTTACGTTTGCAAACAAATGCGGCCTTTTGTGTATAAGGTCTTCAAACTACATAAAGAAGTGTCTTATAATGAAATTAGCTTCAGAGCTACTGTAATTATTCACCATAAAACTTTCATTTACATACAGTACTAGTCAGCTCACCTCTTATGACCTTTCTCAGCTATAGGTCTGAAATTCATTTCCCTTCTGCTGCTGAACGAATTAGATTAAAGTAAGCCACCTGAGCTAATCTATGTGCTGGACAAGACTGATGCAGCAGGAGTCACAGCATCTACCTTTTTGTTCTTTTAATTTTGGCTTAAAAGAACATTTCAGTGGTGCTTGTTGATGCAAAGTTCATCATCAGAGTATGACAGTTGTGTTGAAAGCTCTCTAGAGCGTTTACACATTGCCTCCTGTTTGCTATACCTGCAGTTCATATTTGAAATTAAATTCTGAATGGAACACACTTGATATTTGACCCTTAGATCTGGTTCCTCTTCAATTTACAGAGATAAAACTGAATTTTCTGTCTGACAGTAGCTGTATTCTGCTTGGTATTTAGCCATGACTTTTTGGTCTATTAGAGTCTCTCACACAGGACGCTTTCTTGCATTTGAAACAGTTAGACAGAGCGCAGTGGAATGGAACAGAACACAAGGGTCTCAAAACATGCTTTTCACAGCTGAACTGTCTTTGACCTTAACGCACAGTCTTACACAAGAGGAAGATAAAAAATAAACAGCGATGACACAAAGGCCAAATACCATCTGACGCTTGAGTACCTTGATAAACTACTGAGATGTAGTGCGACTGGATAGGAAGGCCATGTGGAGGCATCTTAGTCCTCTCTTTTCAGATAGCAAGTTATTGTTGTTAGGTAGGCTATTTGATTGTGGCTAAAATCATAGTGACCTCTGAAGGTCGTGAAGTCCGATTGGAAATAAATGTTGAGAATCAATGTGAAACATAAAACATTGTATGTATTTTACAGCATATAAAGTGTGATTTTACCAAAAGTAAATGTACTTAAAGACTGAAATATACTGTTGATATTAACAACACCTAAAAGTACATCATTCATTCATTTTCTTTTAGGCTTAGTCCCTTTATTAATCCGGGGTCGCCACAGCGGAATGAACCGCCAACTTATCCAGCATTTGTTTTACGCAGCGGATGCCCTTCCAGCCACAACCCATCTCTGGGAAACACATCCATACATTCTCATTCACACACATACACTACGGACAATTTAGCCTACCCAATTCACCTGTACCGCATGTCTTTGGACTGTGGGGGAAACCAGAGCACCCGGAGGAAACCCACGCAACCACGGGGAGAACATGCAAACTCCACACAGAAATGCCAACTGGACCAGCCGGGGATCGAACCAGCGACCTTCTTGCTGTGAGGCGAACGTGCTACCCACTAGGCCACCGTGGCGCCCCTAAAAGTACAATACTTAAATATTCATGTAATCTGAAAAGATTTAATTACAGACTTAATTATTATTAATACTGAAGCTGGCATTAACATTGTTGTCTTACTGATGGCCTCATGGTTTTTGATCATGCTTATTTAATGGTTCGCTCATTTGCTTAGTATGAAATGATTACATTTCGTGGGCTTGTTATAAATGGAAAAAACTGCACCTTCAAGTAGTTTTACAACAGGATTTACAGCAGTGAAACTTAAATGCTCATTGTGCTTATCTGTGCTTGTCACAAAACACCCATTCATTACAAATTTAAAGAAGCTTTATGACAGGTTTTATGGCAGTGAAATCGAGCTCCCATTTTCACTCATCTGCTTTGACAGACTGCAACATGCTGTGTTTTAGGTGATGTGTATTTGAATGGGAAATGTGCACCTCTGCATAGTGAATTGGAATTATATTTTCATTGATTAACAATTGTGCTCTAAACCTCACACAAAAAGCATGTATTCTGCCAGAGAAGACTATGATTGCAGCTAATACCAATTGACCCTTTGCAGGTAATTTTGACTTGACAATCATAAAGCCAATATTCTGTGCTCCTGTCACGGTGCACCACTTTCTCCAACAGAACAACCAGACTAGCTGTGCAGAGTAGCATAACATTAGTGATTAACATGAATAGTGGTGAAACTGTGCTTGTATATGATTATAGAATGCAGACAGCAAATACCGTTGTGAAGGGTCAATTGGATTATTTTTGGTAACACATATACAATATTAAAAATATTGATAACACTTTATTTCAATGGTCCATTTGAGTATTAGTAGACTGTCTACTTAACATCTGTTGATACAGACATTTAACAGACTATAAGAAATTTGCAAATACATGTCAACTGACACTGACCCTACTCATAACCCCAACCCCAAGCTAACAGTGTACTTATAATCTAATGAGGATTAGTTGCAATGTAACTTAAATTCAACAAACGAACCATCAAAATAAAGTGTGACCAAAATATTAATATTATTTGGTAACACTTCTTTATAGTATTTTTCAAATTAATTAGTTAAAACGCAATTGTCTTTTATTTAAATTATACATATTTTAACAAAATTGCTCAGTTGAGAGGAAGGGTCTAGTTTGTTTTAGTGCTATAGTGTTAATTAAATCATAATATTTATTATTCCATTACTTTTTCTTGTATAAAATTGTAATGTTTAATTGGGGTATAATGTCAAGGGATCTAAAAATCGATATCAATAAAATAATGCAAAGGTGCAGCTATAGAAGTATCTTCATGGCATGAAAGATTCATAAATATTTAATACAATCACAAATATTTATTTGCAAATGTGTAAGAATTTATCAATTCATCCAAAATGAGCATATGAGCATTATTAAAACCATGCAAACATTTGCATTTTGAATAAGTTAAATGGCATACAATTAAAAAAGCTGGATTATTTAAATGTACATTTGGGCAAAACTGCTGAGTTTATTTTTAAATTTAAATCTACACTATCTCACAAAAGTCTCATCATCGATTCCAGTTGTAAGAGCAGCAAATAATAACTTGACTTCTAGTTGATCATTTAGAAAAGTGGCTGAAGGTATATTTTTCCAATGAATCATCTGTTGAACTGCATCCCAATCATCACGAATACTGCACAAGACCTACTGGAACCCGTATGGACCCAAGATTCTCACAGAAATCAGTTTACTTTGGTAAAGGAAAAATCATGGTTTGGGGTTACATTCAGTATGTGGGTGTGCAAGAGATCTGCAGACTGGATGGTAACACCAACAGCCTGAGGTATTAAGACATTTGTGCTGCCCATTACATTACAAACCACAGGAGAGGGCAAATACTTCAGCAGGACAGCACTCCTTTTCATACTTCAGCCTCCACATCAAAGTTCTTGAAGGTCAAAGAAGGTCAAGGTGCTCCAGGATTGACCAGCTCACGCTCTCAGAAATAAAACTACGCAAACTGTCACTGGGGTGGTACCTTTTCAAAAGGTACACGTTTGTACCTAAAAGTTCCACATTAATACCTCAAGGATACATATTAGTACTTAAAAAGTACAAAAGTCTTCGTCTTAAAATTTTTAGGTAGTAATATATACTTTTGAGGTACCAATAAGGACCCTTCAAGTACAAATGTGCATCTTTTGAAAAGGTACCACCCCAGTAACAGCTTGTGTATCTTTATTTCTGAGAGTGCAGTCACCAGACATGAACATGATTGAGCATGTTTGGGGTAAGATGAAGGAGGGCCAAAGAATCTTGATGAACTCTAATATAGAGATAATCTAGAGGCCACTTCTGATACCAAATGATTAACTAGAAGTCAAATTATTATTTGTTGTTCCTAAAACTTGGATAGTGCATAGACCTACAATTATGATTAAACCACAAGACTACAGGAATTTCTTGCCTGAATTTTTAGAATTTTCTGTCACTAGGAACTGATTTTGAAATGTTTGCCCGCAGCACAAACAGGTATTACATTTCATTAAGCTAAAGTATTTTTAAACCACTGTAGTGTAAGCAAAGTGAAGAGAGGTTTATCCTAGAAAACACAGATTATAATAATAAAAACAAGATTATTTGTGCTCGACTTTCAAAAAGCACCATATGAGTCTGATAGACAAATAAACAGAGCAAAGAGAAGGTGGACGGTGCGAGTAGGAGGGTGAGAGGGAAATAAATATGTCGTAGCAGTCAGTCATCTCATCAGACAGATCGACACCAATCACTCACACACTGTCAGTGAGAGAAATGGAGTGAGCCAGCAAGGAGAGAGCGAGAAAGAAAGAAAAAGAGAGAGAGAGAGCGAGTGAGTGAGAGAGCAATGTATTTGTGAGACGGATCAGCGGATGCATCGCACGCCGTTGCCCCAGCTGGTCTGCTTAATGAAATGTGTCCCATGACAAGATAGAGCAAAGTGATTTAAACCGAACTAGCCAGGCTTGCCTTCCTCTACCTCAAATGAGCCTAGAAATTGTCTATTTCCCCACTTCAGAGTGTACATCCCGTACTTGACTCTGCATAATATTTAGATAAAGTAAATGAAAATTGCTTTCCATGTTTGACAAGCTGTTAGATATTTGAATACACTCCCTAATAAGTACAAAAAACAACCCAGAAAAAAACAAGAGGTGACAAAAACACACACGCAGCACTTGTGAATGAAGCTTTGATATTTTAATTTACCTGTCAGAAAACATGCTCTGCATTGGAGTACTATCAAATTTGGCCTCCAGGGCTTGGGGAGGTATTGTCATACTGTGTGTTTTCAGGTGAAAATGAGACAAGAAAAATGTGAAAAACATTTTCATTTAGTCTTAATGTCCTCAGCCGCACTTTCCAATGGTGTATATGACAGCCTTTAAGAATAAACAGATGATTAAAAGTGTCACTGAGTCATTGAAACTCAGTGGACGACTAGCTAAAAATGCCAAGTAGGATAGAAATGACCTTATAATACAATTGCACTTAAAGACACACAAATTAAGGAGAGAGTTTTTGGTAATGTTAGCACCAACCAAACATTTATGAGAGGTCAAGTGAGAAATAAAGAGCCGTAAAGGATAGTGCAATTCTGCAGAACTACCACCACGTTTACACAGGTTTTTAGATGTTTTGTTTTTATTGGTAGGTGTATTAATACTCTATTATATAACAATACACATCATTATTATTTATATCCGCTTGTTAAGTGTAACGTCACATGAAGTGGCTTCCAGGGCCAAGCACTTGATCAAAAGGTATGTGGAGGCTCAACAAATGGTAATAATAAACGTTTACAAAGTGATGTAATACTTTCGAAAATCATGATCGCAATATATATATATATGTACAGTGAAGGAAAAAATTATTTAGACCCCAGCTGATTTTGTAAGTTTGTCCACTAACAAAGAAATGATCAGTCTATAATTTCAATGGTAGGTTTATTTGAACAGTGAGAGATACACACACACACACACACACACACACACACACACACACACACACACACACACACACACACACACACACACACACACACACACA
>CAIGQQ010030612.1:7909802-7930605 GCA_903798035.1 Danio albolineatus
TTTAATTTAATTTAATTTAATTTAATTTAATTTAATTTAATTTAATTACTTTTTTAATTTTAAGTTTTATTTGATATATTTTTGAAAACTATATTTCAAAAATATAATAAAATTATTATTTTATTTTAATATAAAATTTATTTCAGAGTGAGAGCTTCAAATGAACGAAGAGGGGAGACTTTTGCATCATCTGTACAAAAAATTAAACATGTGAATGAATATTAATGAGAGAAAAATCTCTTGTTATTTTTATTATAATGCCAGCATTATTACCAGCATTTGCAACTTTCATATTGACTTGTATGTTATTGTTCCACAATTTTTAAATAATCTAAAACATCACATGGCAGTGCCACAGGATAATAATGGGCAAGAATAAGCCTATGACACTGCCTAACCAAATACATCTTTGCAATATTAGTTAGTTCAAAAGGTAAAGCAAAATAAATCAGTTACTACTGCCATTGACTTTTCAAACTCAGATATTCAAAAAAGTCACCAAATAAATAACATTCCCATTACATATGAAAGTCAATGGGTCCCATCAACAATAAATGATGACAATATGTGTGTGTGTGTATATATATATATATATATATATATATATATATATATATATATATATATATATATATATTAATATGTGTGTATATTTGTTTAACTGATCAACTGTAGCATTCAAGAAAGACATTTTTAAGTCAATATTATTAGCCCCCTCGGGAAAAAAGAATAATTAAAATTTAACAGGAGGGCTAATAATTCTGACTGTACACTGTAGAAAATATCTGCACTGTAAATAAGCAGCTTTTCGTATTTTATGATTCTTGTTTTTATTCTTTATTTTTCTCTGTTTATTTAAGCTTCTGAATCACATTGTGAGACCTTGATCTTTCTTCCAACAACTTTTAACCTTGAAAAGTTGTTTTTTTTTAAAGTGACTTTTTATTAACATTTTTATTAGTTTCAAGTGATATATTGTCTGGGTTGGTGTTATGATACAAAAACCTTATAATAATCTGCCAGTACATTTTTTTTATCATTTTTTAACACACTTATTTCTCTATATTTTATTTCCTATGCATTATATTATTTCAAACAACTAAAATGTTAATAAAAGTCACTTAGTTAAACTGTATTTTCAACATCAATAGTTGCAAGAGCAGAGATCAAGGTCCTTAACTGCAATTCAAATTATATGGAAAACACTTGTGAATCACAAAAAACTTAATTAGCAGATATTTTCCCACAGTGTAAACACACACATCTGAATGCCTTCTTAGCTTTCTCAACAGCTTCTTTGACACGATCTACATTGTTAAAAGCTCTATGGAAATAAATATGAATTTAATTGAAAGGTAAAATGGAGTTTTTTTTCCAATACTTAAATTGACTTCAAAGTCAATTTAATATCAACCATGCACTGCATGAGTATTCTTAATTGATGCACATTTCTTTAAGCCTGTACAATGTGTTGTTGTCAGGGTTCTGCCACTCCTGTCCTGTTAATTCTTGTTTTGGTGGTAGAGTCCAGACACTACCTCTGTCTAGTCCTGTGTGTTGTCATTGTGTCTCTGTATGAGTGCCAATTGTGGGCACGCTTGAACCGTGCGCGCTCCCGCTTGATATGGGCACGTGGGGTCTGGGCGTGTTCGCGATTGTGCGCTTTCATCCTGGTGTTTGTATGTCCGCAGCGTGTGGCTTCATTCCCATCGTCTACGTTTAGTTAGTTTTATTTACGGTTGGCGCTAAGATGAAACATGCATGCTGCGTGTGTGAACGCATGGTAAGATGTTTATTTTATCGTGTGCTTGTGTCTTGCGTTCAGTCCTCTGTCGTTGTATTTAGCACGTGGTGTATGTTTACATACGCCGCATGCTTTTTATGTCGTCATGCAAGCACGCAGTTAATGAGTTCTGTCATTGGACGCGTGTTCTAATCTTTATGTGAGCACATGGCTTGTGTTGCCATGTGCTCTCCTGTCTATTGTCTTGCCCCACCCTCCTTGTTAACCCATCATTAGTCTATCATGTTCACCTGTTTGTTTGTTAATTATTTCTGCTTTATATTCTCCTCATGTCTGCTGTCCAGTGCCAGTTCGTTGTCGATTATTCTCTGGTCATGACGTGTCCAGCCCTGCTTTTTCCCTGCCAGCCCAGTCAAGTTTGTTTTTGCCTTTTTATTAATGTTATGCCCCTCGGGTTGTTTATTTTGCCTTTTATTTTATTATAAATAAAACCCATTTCTTGTTCTGCAATTGAGTCCTCATCCTTTTCCCCTACCCGAAACCTTGACAGTTGTGCTATGTGCTGCCTGGGTACATGTGCACATCAGTGATTTTTAAAGCAATACACTTGGAAATCATACCATTTACAATAGTAGTTCTCTCTTATCTCATTTTAAATACAGCAGCAGTTTTATATTATAGGAAAGAGCAGCTTCGACATTTTGTTAATCTCTTTTGTGCTCCCCAAAACAGTTAAGATGATAGCTAGATTATTAAGAGTGTCTGATATCCTTGAATAAAGCAAACAATTACTCCCTTGGTTAGAATATCAGGAATGGTCCAAATGAAAATATCTTCTCGTTTAGTCCACCCATGGCACAATTTCCGCTTCTGTGACTGACTCACAAAACCAAGCAGGGCAGAGTGGTGCTATCAGAAGGGCATTTTGGCTGTTTTTTATGATGATATCACTCTGCTATATCATCTCTGAGGCGCTGTTTGTGCTAGAGATGAGTGTTATGCGAGGAGTAAGATATCACCTCACGATCATCTGAGACGCTGTTAGCTGGAGAGATGTGGCTCTGGTGCTCAGGTTATCATTCTCACTTACTCCTGTAAAAGAGCAAAGTTTCGTTCTCTCGCTGTCAGAAATGATTGAAAACTCACTGTCTAGATATGATGTGCGAGTTACGAAGAGCCAATGTGAACTTGTTAGTAAAAAATAGTGAACCTTTCATTACAAAACTTAATCACGGTATTACTGAGGCCTCGTTCAGATTATTATTTTTTTCCCGATTTCGACATGGTTTGCTGGATGTAGGGTGATTTGTAAATGATAAATGGGCAGTGTGCACTGTGTCATAGAACACATCCACCAATGCCATTTCTGTGACACCAAGTCTAGCATGTTATTTTCCCCCATTATTGATTATAAAGCAACATGTAGCATATTTGGTACCCACAACACAAAAATCACATAATCTGACACATCCACTATTGCACCTGACAATAAACATTGTGTAGTCTAAATGGGGTTTATAGGGTTTACATTAAACCTAAAATACTTGTTTATTGTTGCAAAACCATGGTAATCACAATTTAACCATACTTTTGCTACACTAACGGTAGTTTAACAATGATTTTTGTAGTTAAACTGGGGTCATAAATGATAATCAATGCACCAAAAAATGGGGTTATTAAACGTTTATTGTATAATAAAACCATGGTAAATTTTGTAAGTTTTAGAAAATGGGAAATGGCTAGCTTGGTAACATGCATGCTTTGTAGTTAAACCATGCATCACAATTTAACCATGGTTTTGCTACATTTAACATAGTTTTAACCATGGTTTTTGTAGTAAAACTGTGGTTATAAATGGTATTCAAGCACCAAAAAATGGGGTTATTAAACTTTTATTGTGTAATTAAGCTGTGGTTAATTTTGTAACATGCATGTTTATTGTAGTTAATCCATGATAATCACAGTTTTATCATGGCTTTGTAGTTAAATTAACTGGTATTATATAGTATAATACTATGTATAGTATATAGTAATTAAATGGTAATCAATGCACCAAAAACATATTTATTAAACTTTTATTGTAATAAAACTATGATTATTTTTGTTAGTGTCCGAAAATGGGAAATGGCTAGCTTAGTAATATGCTAATTTGCTAATATTTGATATTTTTGGGTGTTAATGTGTACAGAATGAGCATGCTAATGTGTAAACATTATCCATCATCTCTGTCAAAGCTTGCACAGTCATGTACAGTAACTCTTCTTGGGCTGTTTGAGGATTGCTTAGCTTACACGTATGAGAACTATTTTGGCAATTGTTTTTTGGAAACAGAGATAATATATTGCTTAGAAGATGTGTAATAGCGCCCCCTAATGTATATCAGTGTAAATGTGGATTGTTGGAAAAGTCCATCAAAACACTAAAGAGCAAGTTGGCTGCATCTGCAACTATAGTCATGAATCTATATCTAAATTTGATCTTTATCACCAATAGACTACAGCAGATTATTAAAACAACAAGATGAAGCTTTGAAATGTTATTTCATTTGATCAGGAATTAAAACATAGCCTCTTTTTTCCAATAAAGTCAGTGAAGTGTTGATGAATGTTGGAAAACATGGAATGGCTTGTCTGAATTTTTTAAAGTATCATCTATTTGTTCATATCTATGGTTTTTACTTTTGGCTGTTTGGAACACAGAAGCAGTATTATTTTTATTTTTTATAAAGTATATCATTGTAATGTGTTTCCCAGAGATGGGTTGTGGCTGGAAGGGCATCCGCTGCGTAAAACAAATGCTGGATAAGTTGGCGGTTCATTCCGCTGTGGCGACCCCGGATTAATAAAGGGACTAAGCTGAAAAGAAAATGAATGAATGAATGAATGATATCATTGTAAACATTGTTGGAAAAGTCTATGAAATTATAGAAGCATTGTTAATAATGATGTAAGATTACTTAAATGTCAAAGAAAGGGTTAATAAGCCATCATTACAGGAGCGGCATTGCAGAAAAGCATTTGACTAGCAATCATAAAACTTAGCTTGCACTGTGTGCTAAAAAGTCAACAACAGTCCAAATCTGAAGTACTCCTGCACTAATCTAAAAGGCACTGTGGAATCCAGTCTTTATTGAACTGTCACCTGTGTTCTCTGTTACTGAGCACATCGTCGTCTTCTTTCAGAGCCTTAGCTAACTTTTAGTCAGACTGCGCATGCAAAGAGCTCAGACAGATTGATGGAAAGAGAGTGAAAGTGCAGGCAGGAGAGACAGAAAGGAGTTGAGCTGACTGAAAATCTTCTCACAAACACAGCACCAGGTCATTAATCATTGTCTGTTAGGCCACGACCTTAAAAAAACTTGCATACTTTACATAGAAGTAGAAGCTAACAGCCTATGTCTGTCAGGATTCAGAAGGACAACCGTCCTTATCTGTCCTTCTCAAGTTTGTCCTACTACTAAGAGGATGAAGAAGTACTGTGTGCAATTTGAATTTGGCCAACTTTGCAGCTTTGAACTTCATTTTATTTTATACACTGTATATTGCACTGCATGGCTATATGTGACCATATGTTATCAGTACAACTCAGCAAATGCTGCCCTGAAAACAAATGCTGCCCTTGTTTTTTTTAAGTATTGGTAAAAATTTTTTAAGTATACAGATTACATTAAAGGTGTTTTGTACAAACTATTGACCATATTGGAAGAAGTCAGTGTGTGTATATGTATTGTATGTATATGTTTTTCAAACAAAGGCTGTGCAATGTTGTGACATGTTGGTCTGTTGATCTTACTCACAGTCCCTTTAAGGCAAGTCATTTCACTTGGTGGCCTTCTTTGAAATGCCTCTCAGGCAGTATGCTCAGGCATTCTGTCTGAATGGGGAAACATCAAATTCTCCAAAGCTGTTTGCTAAGCTTACGGTTACATTACATATTTGGAATCACCAATAAAGTTAAATAACAACTGTCTCATAGGTTTCATCAATGAAATCGGCATATTTTGGTTGCCTAAGCTAATACACACTTAAATAGAGATCACAACACCAACCTTGTTTATGGTCATTCTACGCATTATCGTCCTCTGAATAATGCTTTGTCAGATCACGCTGGTCTTCTGATGCAATTAACCACTTGTTCTAGGTGTAATCCACAACATGGTGAATCGCCTCCAGAAGTAACAGAGACTCTTTGTTTACAAGTTTATGGGCAGGACAGACTGTACCTTGCATTCGTTTCACACAGATTACAAAACCAAAAAACTTTACAAAACTTTTTTCAGGTGCATTGGTTTATTTAAAAGATTTCGAGCTTTATTTTGATATATTTCTTATGTCTGTGGAGCAAGTATTTGCTGAGATTTCAAGATTCCAAATTGCATTTGTTGACCACCAAACTGTTGTCAAAGCACACGTCTGGTTTGAGCTTCTCCCACGGAGAAACGTCAGCCTATAGCTGTCGATGATTGGTTCCTGTACTAGAAGGCGGGGCTTCATTCCCCATATTGATAGTTACACTTTTCCTCATTCTAAACTATACGAGTGACTTGTCTTGTGTATTCTATAGTCTTTGTCCTATTCTAGATACATGTCATGTGACTAATTGTTCTAGAGCTGCAGAATGGTGTCATGCCAGTGCTGATAGGTTGATGGTGTAAGGTTGGTCTTTTTAACTACAGCGGTTCCGAACTGTAGTTCTGCCGAATGACTAAAAAGTTATCAGAATGATGGTAAAAAACTGTAAATTCTAGTCAAACCATCCTTCTGCAATCTTATACCAAAAGCGGAAATAAGGGCAGTATTAATAGCTTTAAATGTGGGAGAGCGTCGCTGTTATGTGATTATATTCATTCATTCATTCATTCATTCATTTTCTTTTCGGCTTAGTCCCTTTATTAATCCGGGGTCGCCACAGCGGAATTAACCGCCAACTTATCCAGCACCTGTTTTACGCAGCGGATGCCCCTCCAGCCACAACCCATCTCTGGGAAACACATCCACACATTGTCATTCACACACATACACTACGGACAATTTAGCTTACCCAATTCACCTGTACCGCATGTCTTTGGACTGTGGGGGAAACCGGAGCACCCGGAGGAAACCCACGCAACCACGGGGAGAACATGCAAACTCCACACAGAAATGCCAACTGGCCCAGCCGGGGATCGAACCAGCGACCTTCTTGCTGTGAGGCCAACGTGCTAACCACTCGGCCACCGTGGCGCCTATGTGATTATATTGTATTGCAATATGGAGCCATTAAATGTTAATGTTAAATCAAAAGTAATTGACAAATACTTGAAAATGAGATGATTTAATGACAATAATTCTCTATGGTTACAACTGAATTAGTTACAAATAACTGTATGAAACAATAAAACATGAAATGATATAAACATATGATAATAATTGTACCCAGCTTAAATGTAAATTAAAGTTACCTGAGAGAGAGAGAGGGAGAGGGAGAGAGATAGAGAGCCAGAGCAGGAGATGAGAGAAGGCCAGAGCCGGAGAAGAAAGAGCCCATAGCTAGGTTTATCACCTCTTTTGTACCTTTCTTGACCATGTGACCAAAGCCTAAATACTGAGACATTCAAACTGACCAATCAACATGTGACTACATCATCAAACCCCCACAGTCCACAAAGCAGGCCCTGATCTTTTCAGGAATTTGTGTGAACCTTCTTTGGTGAAAAGACATGTTCTGCCATAAAAACAAATGCATATAATAATTTTCATCCTTACAATGGCAATTACTTTAAACATACAATCCCAAACACTTCATTAGTATCTAACATGAGAGGTGATAGGTAAGTTTTAAACAATATCATAATAACTCATCCTCAATTCCTTGAGTCTTAGCTACTTTAGGATATAATGGAAGGACACAAAAAAATTGTGAAAAATGAGGAACTGAAGCTGTAAATGATATATTCTAGTGTCCTTTTGCATTACTTCAAAACATCATCGCTTAATGAAAACTCTACACTACTGGATTTTGCTCTCACATTAGACTTCTTGATTATCCAGAGATAAAAACAAAAAAAAAATTATATATTTTCAACCTCCACAAAATATTGTTTTTGTCTATATTTTTACTAGTTTTTAAGAACAAAGAATTATTCCCAGCTGTTTACTGCTATTTATTTGTGCAGAAAAGTGCATCTTAGATATACAAATTAAAGGAACTGTGAAAGCATAATAATATAACTTCATGCTTAAAATTCACACGAGCGTGTGTTTGTATTTAGCACTTATTGATGCAGATATGAAGGGGGAAGATGATTTAGACACGTGTCATGTTTGGCTCATGCATGTACAGTACATGACCTCAAAGTGTACTTCAAACAGAAGGGGTTTATTCTTGAAATTAACGGTCCATGTCTATTAAGATTCAGAAGGACAAACATTCTCTCTTTTGTTTTTCCCAAGTTTGTCCTCCAACAGGGTAAAGAAAAGCATATTTTAAAATCTACCATCTTTTCTCTTCGCTGCCCTACAAGAAAACAAAAAAACAAATGCTGCCACTAGCAAAACATTAACTGTAACATATATAAATAGCTGTAATATAGAAATAGCTATAGTTCTAAATACCAGAAGAGCAAAAAGATCTGTACTCCTGTGACATACCAGACTTCGGATGGTCTAATGCTATTTCATGAATATTTACAATGTTAAAGAGTTTGACTCTGTTACTCAAGCATGGGTCAAGTTTAAAAAAGGTATTAGGACGTTAAAGAATGAGTATTTCTTTTGGGTCCTAACAATTTTTTATCTTTTGGCTCTTGGTTATCTTACCAGGGTGGAAATTATTTTATGGGCTTTTCAGAAGAGCCACACCGGAGTCCAGAAAAATCTAATTTTGGATGTGAGGGAAAGAATTTTGTTTGCCCCTTATTTATTTAAACCCTTTCTACTTGAAATACTTAAGCTGACCTCATGATATCATGAGTTATTTAGAACACATCACTTTTATATTTCCATAATGCATCTGGTTTATGAAACGACACGCTGCACCCCAATGCACTGCAGAGACGTTTAGTGCTGCTGAATTTACAACATGTCAATTCATCAACTTTTGTTAAACTGAAATAAATATAAGTGGCTGAGTACAGTAAATGTTCTACTTACTTAATCTGTATGTATCTGTTGTGAACAACTCACTTTGTTATTGCATACTATATGTTAAACTATTAATATTGTCGTCTTCCATAGATATCAGCATGCAGATGTTTTGATTTGCTAGTAAATCTGTGTATTAAAAAGTCTGCAACCTAAAAACATTATTTCATTAAAAATATTGATAAGTTTTGATCTTTGACAAGCAATGTGCTCATCATTTCTGCAGTCAGATTTGAATTTAGCAGCTGACTGATGCACTGGTCTAACCACACTGGTGTGATTGTATGCTCCAGGAACCAGCCTATACCAGACTGCTCTGCTGTTTATGTGTCAAAGTAGGCCTAGGTGATTTGGCCTAAAATCAAAATCTCAATTTTTTGAACATTTTAACTCGATTACGATTAATGAACAATTATTTTATTTATTTTATTTTTGCCCTCATTGTTCACAAAGTTTTGTACAGTAAATATGCTCTCATATTACAAGTGAGAGATTTTTGAATGAAGGGCGCATTACTTGATTTTAAAATAATTAAAGAAAACACAAAAAATAACTCATTGGATGAACTCAATTTAATTGAGGGCAGGATTTCCATCCAATAAATTTGTTTAGCACCAACAACAAAAAAATCTATATAATATATATATTTACACAATTAAATGCAATTGAGTTGGTCCAACATGATTTTATTAAATAAAAGTTTAAATACATTTGTTTTTTTTTTAGGGCTGTCCAAAAATTAATCGTGATTAATCACATCCAAAATAAAAATTTGTTTTGACAAAATATGTGTGTGTGTTATATATATTTATTATGTATATGTGATAAACACATTCATAGAAGCCAAAACTATATATAAAAAAGTTACATCAAAGTAGTTACATCATATTCAAATGTAAAATTTGTATCATACACATATATTTTTTATATGTCTAAATATAAACCAACATTTTATCAAGTATATGCATGTGTGTATTTATATATTCATAATAAAATATACACAGTACACACACAAATATTATGTTAAACTTTTATTTTGGATGTGATTAATCATGATTAATTCTTGGACAGCCCTAGTTTTTTTATTTAGCTTAAACTCAAAGGTCTGATAATATCATGTATGTCTATTATGTGTCGTACATTTTGAAGTCTCCTAGTTTTATTTGAAGTTATTCTAAATGAAGCTATTTTTAAGCATATTTCATGAGTTACATATACAGTTGATTGAGACTGATCTCAGAACTAATTTTAGGACAGTTATTGCTGAATGAGCAAAGCAACAAACTTCATTGTAGCTAATGCGAACACCCAAAGCATGGGGTAACCTCAAAACTCAAAACATTCTATGAAAATCTTTTAAATCTTCAAACTAAAGTAAATATTAAACTAACAAGTCTTTCTATTAATGTAAAACATCTAAGATTACTTTTATTGTCAATATTGTAATTTGCTGAATTCAATCCCACGCAAAGCATGCTGGGAACTACAAATCCCTTAACCAGGTAGTTGGACCAACACATTTCTGTTATGTTGTCCCAACACAAAACGCTTAAGTTAACTTAATGGTTTACAAATTGAAATGGACTAAATGTAAAACACAGAAATTAGCCAAAGAAATTACAAGAATTGTGTTGTTTCAGCTCATTTCAAACAGGTAGTTTGAACAAGCAGCAGTAATCTTTTTATTGTATCTGTGTATCTATTATTATTTACTTCAATGTTGGACAACTGAAATTAAAACACACATTGCCTAAAGCGAACAGTCACTCTTTCTTAAAAGAGTGAAAATAAATAACTTGCACTTTTGGAAACAAAATTAATTATTATTATTTTAACTAATCAGTTAGAAATAAGCAGTATCTCTTCTAAATAAACTATCCTGTAAATAATATTTAAAACAGTACATTTCTTAAATCTTCTGTAAACAATTATTTTAATGCAAATAATAATTTTATTGTAATGGAAAATATGCCGCCTTAAGAATTTTCTGACACAGCTTACAATCATCTTCAATGTCGTGCAAACGTACATTATGTAGTTAGTTTTTTTGGGAGATGGGCAGGTATGCGACCGTGCGATAGGCTGCAGAGGAAAACACCTGTGTTTGAACACAGTTCAATTATAAATCAGAGTGGGGTCACGTGACTCCACACGTGGTAGGGAAAGTAATTGGAAAAATTTGATTGATTATGGGTTCTGAATATCGATTTAGATTAATTTTTTCGATTAATCACCCAGCTCTACGTCAAAGTGTTACTTTCACAAAGTTGTTCTTTTGTTTTTATTTTATTTTTTTTCAGCAACATCACATAAGGGTGATGTGGTGGTGCAGCGGGCACAGTCACCTCACAGCAAGAAGGTCGCTGGTTCAAGCCTTGGCTGGGTCAGTTGGCATTTCTGTGTGGAGTTTGCATGTTCTCCCTGTATTTGCATGGGTTTCCTCTGGGTGCTTTGGTTTCCCAAATAGATGCGGTATATGTGAACTGGGTAAGCTAATATTGTCCATAGTGTATCTATGTGACTGAGTGTGTATGGATGTTTTCCAGTGATGGGTTGTAGCTGGAAGGGCATCCGCTGTGTAAAACATATGCTGGATAAATTGGCGGTTCATTCCGCTGTAGTGACCCCAGATTGATAAAGGGATTAAGCCGAAAAGAAAATGAATGATGCGTTCAGTCAGTTATTAGGTTTATTATGTTACTGTATTATAAAAAGGCTCCTGTTACTTTTGAACATCAAAATGAAGAACGATGCCTTTTGACCTAAACTGGACTAAACTGTGGGTGCCATGGTGGTGCAGTGAGTAGCACGTTCGCCTCACAGCAAAAAGGTCGCTGGTTCGAGCCTCGGCTGGGCCAGTTGGCATTTCTGTGTGGGGTTTGCATGTTCTCCTCGTGGTTGTGTGGGTTTTCTCTGGGTGCTCCGGTTTCCCCCACAGTCCAAAGACATGGTACAGGTGAATTGGTTAGGCTAAACTGTCCGTAGTGTATGAGTGTGCATGGATGTTTCCCAGAGATGAGTTGCAGCTGGAAGGGCATCCGCTGTGTAAAACAGATGCTGGATAAGTTGGCGGTTCATTCCACTGTCGCGACCCCGGATTAATAAAGGGGTTAGCATTGTCATTTTTGTCCCAACTTGTAGCTGCTGTGAAAAAAGTGCTTACCAGCAGCTAAGTCTTTCAGAATGGACCCTGACTTGCTACTTGGTATTGTTAATTGCTGGCTATTACAAAATTAGGACCATTTATTGGACAAAAAATTAATGCAGTGTGAGTCGCCAATATTTTGAGAGAGCATTTAGGCTAAATCATCAATATCATTAAGAATCAGTAGAACATTAGCATTTAGATGGTCTCAAATCTGGTGTACTTCAAATAGTAAAGGACTATTTTAAGAAAATAAAAGTCCATGTCTTTCAGGATTCTTTGGAAGGACAACCATCTTCTGTCCTTCGCAACTTGTCCAAGGTTACCATACCTATCACCAGCACACCGGTGACCCGTCTCCTCATCTTGGGTCAAATCTCTAGCGAAATATACCCCACCTCCCCTTGTCAGCACTGCTCATCATTGTCTCTTTTTTCTCCTCTCCTCTCTTTTTAGAGTGACGAATTAATCAGGCTGGAATCGTGACCGGACTAAGTAGATGGTGCATGTTAACAAGATCACAGTGGCTCAGAGCATTTGCTGTAAATTGTTCGCTTTTTACAGCTCTGAATCATGAGGGGGCATATTTTGTTTGGCTCCAGTGCTTCTGTCAACGTGCAAACATGCAGACAGAATCACTTTAGACTTTACTGTTGCCAAGTGAAATCTACAAAATGTGAGAACCAACAGAGCAGCCAATGTCATAAATATTCGTGGGGTGGAGATGAACAATTGCACTCGATTGGTGAACTTTTGCACTTTTGGTCGAAGCTTTAGGTCAACTGTCTTCACTCCTTAGTGTGCTATAATAAAAGTCTACATTCTGCATTGACAGGCAGCAATTGGAACCATCAGAAACCACAAAACTAGTGCACTAATCTGCAAAGAACTATATAGTGGTGCAGAGTGATTTAAGAATTGATTAGAAACTTGGATGGGTGGTGTGCTTGCTCTACCAATTAAGCATAAAACTTCACTCTAAAAATGTCAACTTAGGGTGATGGTGATGTGAGTCATTTGATGTTAAAAATTAAATGATATGCCATATACTAATTATATCCATAGATGAATTTTGAGCAGCCCTCAAAATCATGGGCGAGTGCCATCGCTACTAAATAACTTTTATACCTTCCATTAAATGTGACCTAAAAGAAAAGCTTCAAAAATCAAGGAAAACATGCGATGAAAGCTAAAGTTAACAAGAAGATTTTTTTTTTTCTCCAAAATCTTGGTTATTCGCTTGCACGCATGGGTGTTTACAAATGATTTTGTGCATTAAATGATCTCTATATTATATATATATATATTTTTTTTATATACTTTGTATGTAAAGCCCAGACATTATCGATTGTCTATGAAAAACATCTTAATTTGACTGTTTATGCTTCAGATGGTTATTCATGACTGTGAACATGTACTTTAATGACAACACAAGGTGTAGCTGTTATGAAAATGATGAAGAAATCCACAGCATAAATCATTGTCAGTATTTAAACAGGATAAAAGCCAGCATCAGCCTCTTCTGGCATCCATCCATTCATCCATCCATCTCTCACTCTCACTCCATCTGTCTGTCCGTCCTTCCTTCCATACGTCTATCCATCCATCCATCCATCCATCCATCCATCCATCCATCCATCCATCCCCAATCCATCCATTCCCAAACCAATCCATTCATATCCAAACCAGTCCATCCATAATCAAACAAATCTAAACCAAACCATCCATACAAATCCACACTAAACGCATGTTGTAGAAATAAATAAATTATATATATTGTTGGGAAAAAAGGAATATATTCTTTATTTTTATTGTATCTTGTTTGTTCATTACACAATTGTGTTGGTATTGCTTAAGGTAAAATATTAACTGAACTTCTTCTGTTGAGTCTGATATGTTTGCATACTAATGATGCATTTTTGCAGAAGTAGAAGTTTCTTGCCACTGACTGGAAAGATAGAGCGACATCATTATATGAAAATAACTTTCACGTCTCACTTAGATTTCCTTTACAATGCGATGTTCTTAAAGGTGTGAAAACAGAATGTTACAGAGCATGCCTTATCTGATAACAATGTCGGCATACGTGCGCACAGAAGTTTGCAGATAGAGGAAGTATGATTAGTTGTGGCCAATGGAGGACTGGAGAATGATTGACAAGTGACGAACTTCACTAAACTCCACCTGTTAATATCAGCTGCCTATAAAAGTTGGAGAAAATGAGAACTGTTGCGCACCTCCTGAATGTAACTTTTGCATTGCATTGAGGATAACAGAATTCTGTGAATCAAATTATTCATTTGTATACAATAAATTGTTACGATGTTTGACATTGAAGAAGAACCAGTAAAGTAAAACAAAGCAAATAAATAAATAAATAAATAATTTGTGTGAAATATTTTTACTGCTTTAATATTTTTTGCATTGCTCATTTTTGAAAGGTTCTTAAAAATGCCCAACAGACTACGACAGAAAAATTAAGAGGGAAATAAATTAGTGGTACATAAATAAGAGATTGGAAATAATAGCACATGAAAGACATGATGTGGAAGCACCTTGCCTCATACTGTGTTTTATGATGCTATATTGTGTAGACTACTCTATGTGCATCTGGATATTTTAATTATTTAGTTATGCTACAGTTGAGTGACCCAAAAATATACCACTCAAAAATCCTCTAACATTAAGCAGAGCACACAGTTACTGTAAACAAATAACACCATTATTAATGACCAGTGGGTTTCTCTGCATCCTTACTGGTTTCAGCAGGACACATATAAAATAAACATGCACAAATTCCATCTGGAGTAGCCATGCTAATTAATGTTTCATGACTTTAATGTTATTATTTTTGAAAGGGGAGAAGAAAAATTAAAGAAGTGCATTAGAAAATCTGCCCAGCAACCCACAAGGGAGAAACAATGTTGAGTCAATACTGTGACATTTTCCTTGCAAAGGGTAAAGACTGTCAGTAATTGGAGGTGAATTGACTGGGGTCTGACTCTGCAAAAAGGCCTTTACTGGGCGGCCTTTAAGAGTGAACACGCACGTGCACACACACACGAACCCAAGCGTTTGACACACATTTTCAGTCCATTTGGTTGATGCTGTAAATTCTCACCCACATAATGCATCTGATCTCAAACCTTTCTGTGGCTTCCATCTCATTAATGGTCACTCTGATGGCTGGAGTTGGAAGAACAAAACAACCTTGTCAAGTTGAGTTCTCTTGAGATACCATTTTTTCTAAAGCTGAGCCACTGAGCCAAAGCCCTGCATGAACTCTTTCAAAGGGCCACAGCCACATCCATATGGGAGGAGAAATATGTGGCAGGAACATGCAGAGATCACCTGCCATTCAAACCCAGGGCCAGATGGACCCCTCTGTGAATCGAACATTAAAGGATCAGTTCACTTCCAGAATGATAATTCTGTCATTTAATCACCCTCAACTTGATTCAAACCTGTATGAGTTTCTCTTTTTTTTTGTTGGATACAAAAGTGCATATTTTGGAAAATATTTATATTGAAAACATGTATAGTTTATGTTATATAGTAGCTATAGTATAGGAAAGAAATATCACAGAATCAATGTTGACCATCAAGTGAAAGTGATTGGTGATCATTCTAGAAGTGAGCTGCCAGACAATATAGATGAAGATGGTTTAAAAACAAGATACTGTAATCAACATTCTTCCTCAGTTTACATTAGGAACTGCAATTGTTTTATTACAAGTTTTTTATGCTATATTTAAATGCAAATGAGAGATTATTTCATTAAACCTGTGCTAATTTGCATACTTTTCTAGCACAAACATATGTGATCCTGAATCGCAAAATTTGTCATGTAATCAGCCAAGCACACATTTTCTAAAATTGGGGTTTATTCATCATATGAAAACAAAATAATAATTTTTCGTTGATGTACTGTGTGGTTTATTACCTATTTGAAAATCTGGTATCTGAGAATATCTGAAAAAAATTATATATATATATATATATATATATATATATATGTTACGGATTGGTCAGGCTCTCACGAACCCCAATCACGAAGATCACCATCACCTGCATACTAACGAGCACACAGCTGCAACACATTCACGAGCACCAGATAAAAGCACAGCACTCTAGTCGCTCATTGTCCGGGCTCGTTCATGCGAAAGCGGACACTGAGCGACCACTCAGCGTAGTCATACTCAGCGAAAACAAACTTTGTACTTACCTATTCTCTGTGTCTTCCTCCTAGTCCTCCTGGTCCTCCCGAGTCGTCCTGTCTTCAAGTTCCTCATCGTCTGTATCATCCTCTGTCGTCTGTATCTGGTGTGTGCTGTCCATCCTCCTGTATTCCTGCTACCCAGTCACGGAGGAAAAGACCCGTCATCATTCCTGATCCTCCTGGCTATCCCTCATGTGCTCCTTTGTCAAACAATAAATCTACTAACGTTTACTTCACTACCTCTGTCTCCCGTCCGCTTCTTAACAGAAGCCCGGACCATAACAGCGACAACATGAGCACCCCCGATCACTTTCAAGAGCTGGTGGACCAGTTGAAGCGGATTCTACAACCACCAGCTCCACTTCCCAACGCACCACCAGCACCGAGCACTTCCGCATCCACAACTTCTTCTTCGGCCCTTCCTTCCAGTCCCATGGCCCGACCAGCGCCCTACTCAGGCGGGGCGGAGGAGTGCAATGGTTTTCTCTTACAATGCTCACTCATATTTGAAATGCAACCTTCTCTGTATCCCACAGATAAATCGAAGATCGCCTATATTGTATCACTACTCTCTGGACCTGCTCTAAAATGGGCCGAAACCATCTGGAACCAAGCCGGGCCGGTCATGAATTCCATCACTTCCTTCACGGAGTATTTCAAAGAGGTGTTTGGACGTTCTGATGGAGAGGTGGCCGCCGGAGAACAACTGTATCATCTAAAGCAAGGTACAATGTCTACACAGGATTATGCACTCCGGTTTCGAACTGTAGCGGCTGCGAGTGGATGGAATGAGAGATCGTTACTGACCACGTACCGGCTCGGCTTGGAACCCACGCTACGCATCCAGTTGGCCGCTCTAGATGATAATATGGGTCTGGAGAGGTTCATCCAACACTCTCTACGATGTTCCGATCGTCTTCGAACTTATCAACAGGACACAGTCTCCCCCTCGTCTGCACTCCTCCGATCGCCTGAGTCAAAACCCCCTCCAGAACCAGAGCCCATGATAATAGAGTCTGGAAGATTGACAGCAGCGGAACGACAGAGGAGGCTGACCCGGGGTCTGTGTCTATACTGCGGCATCAGCGGACACACCCGTATGGAGTGTCCCCTTCGTCCCATTCGGACTTCAGTGAGTGTATTTAGTACAAGTGTCGAACAATGTAATCCTCTTACTACCACTGTACAAATAACTACTGCCTCTGTTTCTCTCCATGTGACAGCCCTTATCGACTCCGGGTCAGCAGGGAATTTCATCTCCCAATCCCTCTGTCGTCAACTCCACCTCCGTACTGAAGCGTCCTCACACATCTATCAGATTCAACCGATAACACAGTGTGCTCGATCTTCAACCCGTATTCATCGTCAATGTGAAAACATCCTTCTTCAAGTGGGGTTGTTACATCAAGAAAGGATTCAGTTTCTGGTTCTGGAGGGTGCAAACATGGACATCATATTAGGACGCCCGTGGCTGGTGAAGCACGATCCCATCATCTCTTGGGGCACAGGAGAGATCAAGAAATGGGGAAGTGGATGTTCATCAGCCTGTTTTCCTAGTCTCCCTCTTCAAGGTCGGAACCCCATTTCCTTGTATGTGACGTCCGTCGAGAGTCCTCCTGAGAAGCAGTCCATCAACATTCCTAAGGAGTACAGATCCTTTCAAGATGTCTTCTGCCCCAAGAGAGCTTCCCAGCTACCTTCGCATCGGCCATGGGACTGTGCAATCGACCTAGTTCCAGATGCCCAGTTGCCTAGAGGTAGGATCTACCCGCTCTCGCTTCCGGAGAATCAGGCCATGGAAGATTACATAAGGGAGGCTCTGAGTCAGGGGTATATACGTCACTCCAAATCACCAGCGGCTTCCAGCTTCTTCTTTGTGGCCAAGAAGGACGGAGGGCTGCGACCGTGTATAGACTACCGCGCCCTGAACAACAGCACAGTAAAATACCGGTATCCCCTTCCTCTGGTACCAGCCGCTTTGGAGCAGCTCAGAGAAGCCAAGATCTTCACAAAATTGGACCTCCGCAGCGCGTATAACTTGATAAGAATACGTGAGGGGGACCAGTGGAAGACGGCCTTCGTGACCCCTACTGGTCACTACGAATACCAAGTCATGCCCTACGGTCTGGTCAACGCCCCCTCCGTATTCCAGAACTTCATTCATGAAGTCCTCCGGGAGTTTCTCCACCGATGTGTGATCGTGTACATAGATGACATCCTCATCTACTCCCGGAGTGAGGCCGAACATCGCCACCACGTTGCGGAGGTCCTACAAACATTGAGAGAGAACCAACTCTACCTCAAAGCGGAGAAATGCTCCTTCCATCAAGAGTCAGTTCAGTTCTTGGGATATCTAATTGATCAAACTGGTATCAGGATGGATAAGAGGAAGATTGAGGCTGTTCTGTCCTGGTCAGAACCCACGACCATTAAAGAACTCCAGAGGTTTCTTGGGTTTGCCAATTTTTATCGGAGGTTTATCAAGGATTACAGCAGTATTACAGCACCTCTCACCAATCTCCTTAAGGATAAACCCAAGAGACTGGTATGGTCCAATGAAGCAGCCGCAGCCTTCCGTCTTCTCAAGAAGGAGTTCACAAGGGCCCCACTCCTGACTCATCCTGACCCTAATCTTCCTTTCGTGGTGGAAGTGGACGCATCCACCACCGGCGTCGGGGCAGTTCTATCCCAACATCATGATACACCGCCCCGACTGCATCCCTGTGCCTATTTCTCTCGGAAGCTGAGCCCGGCGGAGCAGAATTACAGCATAGGAGACAGGGAACTTCTAGCGATCAAGCTAGCACTGGAGGAGTGGCGACACTGGTTGGAGGGAGCTCAACACCCGTTCCAGGTGATCACCGACCATAAAAACCTCCAATATCTCAAGGAAGCCAAGAGGCTATGTCCACGTCAAGCCAGATGGTCTCTCTTCTTCTCACGCTTTGATTTCTCCATATCATATCGTCCAGGACCCAAGAACCTTAGAGCTGACGCTCTTTCCCGTTTGCACGAGCATCACGATTACGAGGAACTTCCCACTAAGATCCTCCCTGAACACATCTCCGTCTGCCCGATCACCTGGAACACTCCCCCAGTCGTTGCCACTCCGGAGGTCCCTACTCCGCCGGGATGCCCTCCTCATCGGCAGTTCATACCACCTGAACAACGGGTAGATCTTATCCATTCCTTACATACCTCGCTAGGCACTGGACATCCAGGGATCAACAATACTCTCTCGCTATTGTCCCAACGATTCTGGTGGCCAAGTATGGCAAGGGATGTGAAGCGATATGTTCAGGGCTGTAAGGAATGTGCCCAGTCCAAGAGTCCACGTCACCTACCCGCTGGAAAGCTCCATCCCTTGCCGATTCCGAACCGTCCCTGGTCACACCTAGGAGTGGACTTCATAACTGACCTTCCCTCGTCAGAAGGTAACACCTGCATTCTGGTCATTGTTGATAGATTCTCGAAGTTTGTAAGATTAATCCCTCTGAAAGGTCTTCCCACAGCCTTTGAAACCGCAGATAACATCTTCAATCAAGTCTTCAGGTCTTTTGGTATCCCCGAGGATATCGTGTCGGACAGAGGTCCCCAGTTTATCTCCCGACTATGGAAAGCCTTCTTCAAGCTCCTAGGTGTGGCCGTCAGCCTCTCTTCAGGATATCACCCCCAGACCAACGGGCAAACAGAGAGGAAGATTCAGGAGGTGGGACGGTTCTTGAGGACCTTCTGCAGTGGTCACCAGAACTCCTGGAGCCAGTATTTGGGCTGGGCAGAGTATGCCCAAAATTCACTGCGGCAACCCACCACCGGACTCACGCCATTCCAGTGCGTACTGGGCTTTCAACCACCGCTCTTTCCCTGGGATGGCGAACCATCTGATGTCCCCGCAGTGGATCACTGGTTCCGGGAGAGCGAGAGAGTCTGGGACGAGGCACACCAACATCTGCAGAGGGCAGTTCGCAGAAGTAAAGTAGTCACCGATAGGAGGAGGTCTGAAGAACCCAGATACACACCCGGACAAAAGGTGTGGCTATCTACCCGGGACATCCCGGGTAGATAGCCCTCTCGCAAGTTAAGTCCCCGATTTGTTGGTCCCTTTACCATCGTGGAACAGGTCAACCCCGTCACCTATAAATTACAGTTACCCTCACAATACCGCATTCACCCTACCTTCCACGTCTCACTATTGAAGCCTTATCACGACCCTGTTCTTCCCTTCACAGAGCCTGACCACGAAGAGGAACCCCCTCCTCCACTGCTCCTGGAAGAAGGAGCTGTTTACGCAGTGCAGGAGATCTTACGTTCCCGACGTCGTGGTGGCCAGTTAGAGTACCTGGTGGACTGGGAGGGTTACGGTCCCGAAGAAAGAACATGGGTTCCCAGAGCTGATATTCTCGATCCTAGTCTCATGGCGGAATTCCATGAGAACCACCCTGAATTCCCAGCACCTCGAGGCAGAGGAAGACCACCACGGCGTCGGCGGTTTAGGCCCTCGGGAGCGGGCCCTGGGGAGGGGGGTACTGTTACGGATTGGTCAGGCTCTCACGAACCCCAATCACGAAGATCAC
>CAIGQQ010030612.1:7962941-7978855 GCA_903798035.1 Danio albolineatus
ATATATATATATATATATATATATATATATATATATATATATTTGAAGGTACCGTTGGGACTCCTCTGTTCAATCTGGGTCCATTAGTGCAGCATATTAATCACAAATTCAGGGGTGAATTTTAACTCAGATTTTTTATTTGACAATCAGATTAGAACGTAAGTTAAATCTAGCTTTCTTTCAATTAAGACAATAGGCAAAAATAAAGCAATCTATACCAAAACAACATTTGTGAGACAGTAATCCATGCTTTTATGACCACTCAGTTAGATTACTGTATTGCACTGTATGTGGGGAGTAGCAGGCCAGATATTGCCCGTTTGCAAATGGTGCAAAATACTGCAGCACGCCTATAAACTGGTACGCGCAAATGTGACCAAATTTAAAGTGTTAGCTTCACTTTATTGATTGCCTGTGAATTTTAGAATACAGTTTATTTGTTTTTAAATCTCTAAATGGCTTTGCCCCACCTTATATCTTTGAGCTGATACACCTCTATAAGCCCACTCATTCTCCCTTACGGGTCTCTTGTGCCAAAAACAAAGCGTAAGCATAGAGGGAATGTGGTAGGTGGTAGGTCTTAGGCTTTGGAATGATTTGCCACTGCCCATTAGACAGGCCTTCCCCATGTTCTCATTTAAATCAGCTCTTAAAACTCTTTTTTTCCGTTGACACCTGATCTTCATAAGTGTTTTAATTTATATGCCTTTTTTAGGTAGTTTAGCTTTATTTTATTTTGTATTTTATATACTATTATGCTGATTTTGTTGTATATTTTCCGTACAGCACTTTGGCTCACTTCTGTGTTTTTAAAGTGCTCTATAAATAAAGTTTAACTTGACTTGACTTCGCTGATCCTGTTGATGCAAATTATGTCACAGGAAAAGTGCATTTGTGTAACACAGACAGCTGAAAAAAAAACTTTTAGGTGCTTTAGGGGAGAATGTGTACAGTAAATTATTTGTGTGTGTGTGTGCTTTCAAATAAACTCTCTTTTATATATAAAGTCCAACATTTATACTGTTGCAGTTGTGACATAAAAACTGAGAAAATAAATTTTATATTAGGGATGGTTCAGTGCTCAAATTGAACCACTACACACCAGCAGGCATCCTTTGCCACTCAGCTACAAAGTCTTGCATCCCTGTCTGTGAGTTAACAAGCAGCACTAATGTGCTTTCTAAAAATATGTTCAAGTATTTTTCATTGTGGAAATTTGAAATGTAATAGTGACAGACATAACACCTCTCCCAGAAGGTCTCAAAGTCTCCCGCGCACTAATAGAATCTCTTTGATGCACATAAATTATATACAATGTCCTGGAGAGTGAGTGAGTGAGTGACAGTGAAGTACTGAGTTTTGAAAATGGGCTGCAAATGGGATAAGTTCTTGAAAACTGTGCTGTTATAACGTTTTTGGGGAAACTGTAATGTCATGGCCATTCATATTTCTTGCTCTAATAATTTGTAATCAAACCCGATTACAAATTATTAGAGCAAGAAATATGTATCTTAAATATAGGCTCTTATGTGTGCAGGTGCATCTTTTGGTAACACTTTACAATAACAGTACATGAATAATGATGTGTTAATATGTAAACTAAACATTACTTTATATTTATATTATAAACTTATGATGAGTTGATGAGTTAATGAGTTCAGCTAATCGTGAAGTAACTTTAACTTCAACACGAGTTCATGTGTAAACAATGGCTACCTTAAGTAATTGTTAGTACATGATTGTTTGTTAATTATTGTAATGATTACCACATTAGGGCGTCACGGTGGCTCAGTGGGTAGCACGATCACCTCACAGCAAGAAGGTTGCTGGTTTGAGCCTCAGCTGGGTCAGTTGGCATTTCTATGTGGAGTTTGCATGTTCTCTTCTTGTTCGCATGGGTTTCCTCTGGGTGCTCCGGTTTCCCCCACTGTCCAAATACATGTGATAAGGGTGAATTGGGTAAGCTAAAATTGTCTATAGTGTATGTGTGTAAATGAGTTTGTCTGGATGTTTCCCATTAATGGTTTGCAGCTGGAAGGGCATCCGGTTGTAAAACATATGCTGGGTAAGTTGGCAGTTTATTCCGCTGTGGCGACCCTAGATTAATAAAGGGACTAAGCCAAAAAGAAAATGAATGAATGAATGGTTACCACATTAGTTTATGCTTAATCTAACCATCATGAAATCATGATATGTTAAAAAGCCCCTATTATGGGTTTTTGAAAATGGCCCTGAGGTTTAAATCTGAAAGTACACCGTGTTTAAAACTATGATTTGTGTTTACAACTACTGAGTTGACTCAGAGTCAAAAAAATTAATCATGTTGGGTGTGAATCTTTTGCCTAAATGTGTCAATGTCAATACGGTACAACACCAAATAAGTAGCACCGATTCTGTAAAACGTAACCGCGCCTTTCCCTTTAAACACTAGCGGAGTGTGGGGATCACAGTAATCACTTACAGTATTTATTACAGATCAGTGCTTGTACTGTCTGTCTCAGGTTAAATCCCTATAGGCTATTCCAACGCTATCTCATGGCAATTCGTAACTTTTTATTTAGTGGCTAATTCGTATGAATTTGTACAATGTAATTCGTACAATTCAGTACGATTTGCTCATCAACCAATGAGGGTTGTGTTTAGGGGTGGGGTTAGGTGCCACACCTCCTTTTTTAAATCGTATATTTTCGTACGACTGAACTCGTATGAATTTGTACGAATTAGTCACTAAACTGCCAAAACGTAAAATACTTACGTTTTCTCGTGAGATCAGGCTGGCTATTCACATATTGCATCCAAAACCACATTGAAAACGCCACGCGTGCTTCTTCCTTTATCGATTTAAATGCGTTTTTGAACTCACTATCCTTTGCCATTTGTGTTTGCTATGGCCACCATCAGCTGTTCCTCATACGCGTGGTGCGGTCAATTTTCAAAATAGTTCAACTTTTGCTACTGTGTGGATTAATACTGAATGTGTGTCCTCATTATTACTTGGGGTTAGGGTTACGCGTAAAGTAATATGCTGGTGTTTGACTGCATTGCTTTATTACATTCCTGCATTGGGCTCTCACATACTCTGCAACTTTATAGCCATGTTTGGTGTTTCTCTCTGTCTCGCGCTGATCCCAGTGGACCAATCACAACAGACTGGGCCATCGGACTAATCACAGCAGATTAGCCAATGCAAAGGAGGGGTTTGCGAACAAATGAACCAAATCATAGAGGAGTTGTTGGGGTAATTAGGTAAAAATAAATGCATACTATAAGACAATGAAAGTGTTTTTGTCCTTGCATGCATATCAGCTTGTTGTTGGAGACCCCAAAATCCAAATATGTTATATCTAGTATATTTACACTGAATAACAAAAGAAAAGTGAAAAGTGTTCTGTCAACATGTACATGAACAGTTGAAACACAGGAGTTTCTATGAGTTAATGGTGATGTACCCCTCCTAGTAAAGTCATAACATAATTATTACACATTAACAGCTCATGAGTTCATGTTGATTACATTTAGCTTAAATGTAATAAAAGTAATGTTTAGTTTACATATTAATACATCATTATTTATGTAATGTTATTGTAAAGTGTTACCTGTCTTTTTATAAAAGTGCCATCAACAACTACTGCTCTGGCAAGCACAATACAGTATTTTATTGTGGATCACTTTAGACAAAGTTGTCATATGTTCAACTTTTCAAAAGTGCAAAGTAAACACTTCTGTTTGAACTAAGCAGTTGTAAAAACTAAGTGCCTTTTATCTATTTTTAGTGCTTTCCCAGACATGCGCTTTTTTATGTTTTAAAGACATCTAATCAATGTCCAAACATTGATGTTTTGTCCAAAACAAAGCTACATTTGGGCTGTCAGTGAAAATCTAATGAAGTCTAACAATAGTACAAAAATAGACACTAACAGTGACCCATGTTTGGTTTTTAGTAGGGCCACACAGATTTCTGCATATTTTTAGCCCATCATTGTTTCTGTTTACTTGGGTAAATGTGTGGAAATTTATATTTATTCAGTTTTTAAATACATTTCAGTAATAATATTAACTAATATGAAAATATTCATATGACTTTTTTACAACGCAGTTTGTAAAGTACTATTTTCTGTCTTTTAGTAGAGATTTAATCCGAGAGGCTTGCTTTGTTTACCAAATAAAGTGGAGCTAATTGGATTCGCATTGTAAACATTAAATAAAAGTTAAACAGGTATTACTTTTTATTACATATATTAAGTTTAGTTATGATACTCCCAAAATCATTCAGCATAGATCCGCAGATTTTTAACAAAATACTCTGCAGAAATAGCCAAATATGTCCGCAGATTCCGTCTGGTCCTAGTTATTAGTGATTTTTTTGCATTAGTGTTAGTTATCTATTAAGTTTTCACTGATAGCCCACATTCATCCTGTGGGCATTTATCCAACAGGTTACTGTAAGTATGCTTTTAATTTTCTGAGCTATTGAACTTAAAATTTTCACCAGGCAGATGAATCTATACAGTATAAATCTGAAATGCATTAAATCTATAGCCTGTAACAGAGTAAAGGCATCTGAAGGATCAAAGCTGTAACACAAGTAAACACCAACCTGTATGTTAGCAAACGGATTGGCTTTGCACTACTCGCATCTTCTTCATTTAATATAGCTCCTACTTTAAATGACAGTTGGTGTTTCAGTGTTTCAGGGGCTCAGGGATCTTATTAATCAGTCCATTTCTCCACATATTCTCACTACGGTTTCACACTCTACAGTACATCAGAGTAAACATTTCCAACTTAATCCAAACTAGCAGGTGCATGTGCACAAGGGACTCCGACCTAAAACAAATTGCAACAAAAGCACGTCCCAGATCTGATTATCTGGTCCCAGACAGGCCGCCAGATTGACTATAAATACTTTTTCAATTTGGACGATTAGAAGGGGAATCACTCTGAAGAGCCTGAGAGCTTTTGGGCCACTGCAGGTAATCCCTTTTTTCCGCTAAAAGCTAAATACCAGGAGGATAGATCCATATCTGTTCCCCAGTGTCTGCAGGGAAGACTTATCACCGCAACTTCCAGAATGACTTGTTGGAGTAAGACCACAAATGGGAAGGGTGGCATATCACCATCATCAAGGTGAAATTAAGGCTTGAACCATGGACTCTCTTTTTGTTTTTCAATTTGATATCGGGACAATCGGACATCATCTTTTTTTATGCATCTAAATGAGCATACCTTATTATCAACACACCATGGATTACAGGATTAAACTAAGAATCACTGATGACCAATCAGGATTTGTTGACAGATAAGAAAATGCCCATTGGTATGTTCTTATCAAAAGATGTCCATCTTGCATAAAACATTTAAAAAATAAATAAATAAAAAAAGAACAAAAAATAAAACATGGGTCTCCACCCCATGTTTTCAATGTATGGATGTTTCCCAGAGATCAGAGATGGGTTGCAGCTGTAAGGGCATCCACTGGATACAACATATGCTGGATAAGTTGCCGGTTCATTCCGCTGTGGCGACCCCAGATTAATAAAGTGACTAAGCCGAAAAGAAAATGAATGAATGAGAAGTCAGTGGGGGTCATGTAGTTCATGGGTCAGTGGGGGTCATGTAGTCCATGGGTTGTACTGAGGTATCAGACACTTCATTCAGCCACTTCTGCACTAATTGTTAAACTCATTGCTTACGAGACTTAGGGTGCTTTCACACTAGCACTTTTGGTCCGCACCCGGGTTCGTTTGACGTTATAGTACGGTACGTTTAGCTAGTGCGAACACGTCTTCTGAACTCAGGTGCGCACCCGTGAACCGTACCCGAGTACGCCTGAAAGAGGTGGTCTGGGGTACATTTCATGTGAACTCTGGTACGTTTCACTTGTATTATGAATGCAATCGTACCAAAAGCCGGAAGTGAACCGTCAACAGTAAAGCAAACTATAGTTTTTATAACGTTCATTCGTGTTTGTGTGTGTGTGTGTGTGTGTGTGTGTGTGTGTCTGAGTATTACGTGCTGACAAGCGTGACTGAGGCCCCGTTTACACTACTGCGTTTTCATTTTAAAGTTTTTTATAAGTTTTGCTACGGTTACGCCATCCGTCCACACTACGCCGGAGTATTCGAGCCGCGAAAACTGAGCGTTTTGAAAACGCTGGAGAGGCCGTTTTCATTCTAAAATGGTGCTGCTGCATCTCAGTGTGGATGGGGGAAACGGAGACATCTGAAAACGGGGGCTTGGCTGCTGGATGCAGAAATGGGAGCGTTGGGAGAACCAATGTCCATTTCAGGCGCTATTGTGCAGTTAAACTCTGCCTTTTTTACAACAACAGCTGCATATATTCCAAGAGGCAAGCTACTGTTCGAGCACTCGCTAATCGCTCGCATTTCAAGCCGCTTAAGCCCCATTTAGAATGCCGGTTTTGGGTTACACCGGGAAGAACCAGCGAGACACATGCTTCCTGTTTATACTTGAACGCGCATGCCCAGAGTGTGCGAATGGTCACGTGATATACATTTCGCTGGAGAAGTGTGGAGGGAGGTATGTTCTGAAACGCTAATGTGGACGCGGATCGTTTTCATGCTAAAACGCCGTTTTAAAACTAAAACGCACTAGTGTAAACGGGGCCTGAGCCAGAGCAAACACAGTGATAATGTCTGCTTGTCTCCTCCAAAAACAGCTTGGACATCGCGTGATGTTCTGAACGTGTATAATATGTTTGTGGCAGATAGATGTGAGCCGCTTTCTATATGTTCTAAACCAAAAGGTTCAGTAAAAGCGAAACGACCGCGATGTGCGGACGGCTTTCCATTCTGGCGCTTTGCTTTCGTGTCCATCGCCTGGCAACAGACGCACACAAAACATCGGCTTGATGAAGCAAACGTACCGGGGTTCAGAAGGAAAAAAGACAGTGTGAACACAAACCAACCAAGAAGGTGGCAAGGGGGGACAATTGAACTTGGGTACGGTCCAGGCAATTGAACCAAGTGTGAAAGCACCCTTACTGCTTTTTTGTGAACCCAGAAAGTTGTAATTCACAAACGTAACTAGTTATTCAGTAGTGGGAACCCCCTCTGGTGACCAAACTGTAGACATGTAGCAATAAAGTCGCTGTTGTTTCTCTCTTATTGTTTCCTTTTACTGTTTTTATGTGATATCCAAAAATATGCATAATAATAAATGATGTGACCTACGTCAAATGCTACGTCACATACAGTATGAGCTACACTGATAATGCCATTGGCTAATTTCTCATTGTTGTACCAAAATGACTCATAATTCATCTGCAACGGCAAACAGGTTTGTCTTCATGCTCGCAACTCAAAGCATACGACATGTCTGCAGAGATGGCAGCATGAAGAAATTGAAGATTACAAGAATAGCCACATAATTTGATGGTCTGGGGCAAACCCTTACCATGAACTGCATGCCAAGTAGCATCTGTGTAAAAATACCATGCAGGCTCATAAAACTTATGTTCCTCAGCGCTTCCTCGGCTGTCAACTCTAGATAAATGGCTGTGAGCTGATCTCCTTCACCAAGTCGTTGTTATTATTAATGATAGTTTTTGGCAATGTCACTCTCAGTCCCCTCCTTAATGTGGACAAGGAAACGGATGAATTTCATGGCCATGTGTTGCAGCCGACAAACATGAGCGTTTCTAATGTTTTGCTAATCACCTGCGAATCGTCCAATCAGAATAGAGGAATCTTGTTGACTTTCAATCTGTGCAGCTTGTGACTCAGCCCTCACTTTGTTTTTCTCACATCAGGGCACCATATAATAGATCCAGCAACAAGCAGCAAAGCAGAAATGGAATTTTTCCTCTTGTTTCTGTCAAATCATCTCTGTGGTCCTGTAATCAAACATATAATCATTCTATCAATGTAAGATGCTGTTGTCTGTCTTAACTACTTGAGTTATTCTTGGAACGCAGTTTTGGGATGTCGGGAAAGAGACGAGAAAGGCTGTGAAACCAATTTAAACCAATCATGGCTTATCACTTTGATAAATATGCTTGAATTGTTTCCATATTGCTGCACTAATGTGGAAAGCACGTTTTCACAACCCTGTAATTAAAAGACTTGCATCACTGGAAGTCTTTGTTAACCATAATTTGCTCTGATGATTAATTATTTTCATGTAGAAATTATACAGAATAGGTCATTGGGCTCTGTAATTGTTTTATTTTCTTTTTATTTGCACTCCACTCATCTTTGTGTATATAATAAAACATGGGAAAAAAAGAGTATTGTTGCAGTATTTATGTTAAAACTGTAACAGTGATTGTGATTATATTTGTGCACTCAGGTATCCCTTTAATTGAAGTGTCAAGCAAAACGGAGAACTAATCAATTGCATTACATTGTAATTAATAAAATATTAATTAGAAAATGGAAAAAATGTAACAATTAAAGATTCAGTTAGTGCATTTGCTATTTACATGGTGGACTCTGTAAGTGGAAAAACTGAACGCTTTGCTAGCCAGAAAACAGTTAAACAGACCATCTGCAGCGCGAGGATGAAGAACGAGCCTCATCCATTTGGCCTCTTTACTTTCTCTTTACTTTACTTTTACTCTTTACTCTTTTACTTTCATGGAGTAAGGAAACGGTGTTGTATGCACTTCACTGAAAACATTCATTAGCCTGCATGTTAAATTTCATTACTTAAATGCAAAGATTTGTTTCAAAACAATTTCTAAATTCAGTTCTAATTTCTAGCTAACAAATAAATAAACAATAATAACATTTTATTCATTCATTTTCTTGTCGGCTTAGTCCCTTTATTAATCCGGGGTCGCCACAGCCGAATGAACCGGCAACTTATCCAGCATTTGTTTTACGCAGCGGATGCCCTTCCAGCCGCAACCTATCTCTGGGAAACATCCATACACACTCATTCACACACATACACTACAGACAATTTAGCTTACCCAATTCACCTATACCACATGTCTTTGGACTTGTGGGGGAAACCGGATCACCCGGAGGAAACCCACACAACCATGGGGAGAACATGCAAACTCCACACAGAAATGCCAACTGACCAAGCCGAGGCTCGAACCAGCGACCTTCTTGCTGTGAGGCAAACGTGCTACTCACTATGCCACCGTGGCGCCATAATAACATATATCCAAAGTTATATCCAAACACACATCCTATTTGGTGACACATACGTCTCCCAAACCCAACAGGCCAACAACAAATATAAATATGCATATAATAAATACTACTACTACTAATAATAATAATATTATATTAATGCAAAAAGGAATGCACCTCCCCCGAGGTGAAGAAGGCATACAGGCAGGGGTTTTTATATTTATGCCGAAAATAATATTTTTGTAACATTTTAATCCTTTAATGTTTTTCATATGTAAAGATATTTGTGCAAAACTGAAAATGAATCAATTGCATTACATTGTAATTAATAAAGTATTTAATTAGAAAATTGAAATAATGTATTTCACATTTGCTATTTACATGGTGGACTCTAAAGTGGAAAAACTGAACGCTTTACTAGCCAGAAAACAGTTAAACAGACCATCTGCAGCGCGAGGATGAAGAACGAGCCTCATCCATTTGGCCTCTACTTTCTCTTTACTTTACTTTTTAATTTACTCTTTTACTTTTACTCTTTTACTACTTTCATGAAGTAAGGAAACGGTGTTGTACTGTATGAACTTTACTGATGACATTCATTAGCCTACATGTTACAGTATATTTCGTTAGTTAAATGCAAAAATTGTTTTCAATTTCTAAATTCAGTTCTAATTTCCAGGTAACAAATAAATAAACAATATTAATCTGGGGTCGCCCCAGCGGAATCAACCGCCAACTTATCCAGCATATTTTTTTACACAGTGGATGCTGTGTAAAAAAATATATATATGAATAAGGGTATCATGATATACAGTTCAAGGCACAAATATTAGCCTTTCTGTGAAATATTTTTCAAATATTTTATTAGTTTGATTAAGAAAAGAAATATTGATGACTAATAGCATTTTTAGCTATCAATATGTTTTTATATGTCCAATCATTATTTGTAACAAATTAGCACAGATAAAAAATGAATTTACATGACAACAAACTAAAGCAACATATAAAACTAAAGCGGATCTCATATTGAATCTACGGCACATGCAACAGCTGTAATAACAGTAAGAAAATAAATAATAAAATAAAATAAATCTTTCAAAAGAGCTACAATCAAAGCTTGTCTCATCAAGTGCTTATACTGTTAATCAAAGGCTAATTGGTATTGAAAGCCTTTTGTATGAAAATCTACTGGGATAAAAGAGCATTATGAGTTCCTGACAGGCACACTGCTTTACAAAGGAAAAAAAAAAAAAAAAAGAGCCTAGCATGGTGCATTGACCTATTGGATTGGATAATCTGAACGCTGAACTTCAGAGGCCAAAGCTTTAAAGCCCTTTTAGTCTTTGTAACGAAACTGAACACCTACGTCGACTAACAGGACTTAATGATCTTTCAACGCCAATGAAGTTTTTTACTGATTGGTGTATTGTAGAGTACAACTTAACAAGCTAGCAAATGAGCTAGCGAGCTCTTCAAACTCACAACAGAAACGCCCGGGGCTCATTCAAGCACCAGAGGCAACTTTATGTCTGCTGACAACTTGATTTAACATCACTGCCTCCATTTATGTGTTCCTTTATTCCAGCAGCATGCAGAACTGCGGTCATCACGGAGGAGCTTATTGCTTTCGAGTTCATAAAGCAAAGCAAAAGACAGTATATATGTTTAACCTCAGCCTATTTGCTAAGCTCGACCTCTGCTTTGTCTTCAAAGGCTACGCTTGTGTAAAGACCTACAAGACATGAGACTGAATGACCTCTAGAAAGTGTGTGCGATATGGAGATATTTGATCATAAAAGATTAAAATGTCTCCATGATCCATTTTTTATGAAATATAAAATTGTTGTATCTTGTAAAAGTGGATGTTCTATCAGTAAAGATCTATGGCTTTACATTTTTCAAAGTCATGTTGTACCACGTTGTCATGTCTCTTCCATTAAAATACTTTCTTTTAGTCTTAAATCGCTGTTAATTTACTTGCCTTCACCAAGGCTGGACAGTTTTGTACTGTGCATCTGTAAGTTAGTGTGCATTGAATGAAGTCTGTGTGTTTTGTTTGACAGCTTACGCTAATATAGATGACACTTTTTCAAACCATCATTTTAGATAATTCTAGAAGTGACCTTTTGCATGTTTGGTGAATAGCTTAATGGGTTTTGTACTGCTGAACCGAATGATATTTGCACTTACATTAACTGCACCTCTATGTTTATTCTGTAAGTTTAATGGCATGATGCTACCCTTTTAGAAAACACAGGCCAATAAACAACCACATTTTATGGCATTGAATTTTTACTGAAAATGTGTCAAGAAGCGTCATTTTGCCAGTGTTGCCATGACAGCATAGTTGCGCCATTGCAATCTGCAGGAATAAGTATACTGCATATATATGTGCTCAGGGGTGTAAATCCCGGGGAGGGGACAGGGGGACATGTCCCCTTCCATTCAAGGGTTGTCCCCCCTCCCAAAAAAAAGTTTAAAAAAAATTGCACTGTATTGAGAAAAATATATGTATCTATACCTAAAATAATTGTATTTGTAGAAAAAAAAAACGCATTTTGCATTTAAAATGCTTCCTCACAGTGGTTTGGTCCACAGCCTGCTTTCCCGGTTCATCTCTCCAACTATGTGCACACACACAAGTCGGGTGTGTGGCTGCGGCTCAGTTCTAGATGATCGCCAGCACAGAGGGTACTTTATTCACTTTAAATAAAGCGATTATCTTTAATGTTGTTGATACAGACTCTGTAAAAATGCTGATTACCGATGTATTTTCCATGTGTCTGCTATATTAGCGATTGAAATATTACCTATCTAGTTAACGTTATCGTTAGCTTCTTGCAAAGTGCAACATACTAATGTCACAATGATATAATACTAATACTAATAATGCTACTAATAAAATACTAGTGCCAATCACAGGCAGATAAGAAAATTATTGAGGGACATACACAGCAGGGTCATTCACATGTACAGTGTCAGGTAGGGGGATGAAGCGATAATGACAGAACATTTATTTAAATGAGTTTTTAGAGTTGTGGCTGTTCAGCAGATGAACATCACAGGCTCACCTATTTACAATATGATCTGTCGATTTAACAAGTGTAATGTAAACAAGTTAGTTATTATGAGTTTAGAAAAAATCTTTTCTTGTATTTCTTCTGCTTCAGGAGTCAGTCTGTTGACCGTGCACAACATAAATACTCAGAAAAAAAAATCTGCTGTGTTTGAACCTGAGAAAATCTTAAAACCATAATGACGCAGCCTCCATGCTGCAATAATAATGATAGAACCAGAGTTTTTAACTGTGGGGACATATCTTTATACTGTAAGTGCAATTTGACTTATTTGTGTCCCCCTCAAAAAAATCGCTCAAGGGAAATTTTATATTTATTGTCCCCCCTAGTGTTAAATGAGATTTACGCCCTTGCATGTGCTGTTGGTGTGTTATTTGAGCAAACTTTGGATTTGCTGTGAGCATGTGCAGTTCATGCATAGATAAGTGTCCAGGTACATGAGCAGAATATCCACAGAACGGAATATTGAGCTATTTTAAATTTTGATCGTGGCATGTGTGCAAGCTAGTTGACGGTGCACTTGATGCTGCAACCAACCACCTGCACAAGCCATTAAAATAACGGCTTTTATAGATATTTTTGGTGTGAAAGCAGTTTCATACCATGCAGCCTTTTCCTCTGTGCTTCACTTTCAGCTGAAAATTACATTTTTGGCCAATAATTATCCGCAACCAAAAATTCTGTGCAGCTCCACTCATATTTTTTATTTTTTTGTATTGGAATGAACATATTTTCTTATGTATTCATTTTGTAGAACTACACTTGCATTAAATCTGCTTAATTAAAGGTGCCATAAAATGAACATCTAGATATACAGTGGTGTGAAAAAGTGTTACTGATTTATTATTTTTATGCATCTTCGTCACACTTTAAGGTTTCAGACCATCAGTCAAATTTAAATAAATTCAAAGATATTGTATTCTTTTCAAAGATAACACAAGTAAACACTTCACATGGTTTTGAAATTATTATATAATTTTTTTATTAGGGGAACACAAAATTTAAAACTAAATATCCCTGTGTGAAAAAGATTTCCCCCCCCTAAACCTAATATCTGGTTGGGTCACCCTTAGCAGCAACTACTGCAATCAAGCATTTTTGAGAACTTGCAATGAGTGTCACAGCACTATGGCATAAAAAAAAATGGCCCACCCGTTTTTGCTGAATTGTTTTAATTCAGCCACCTTGGAAGGCTTTTGAGCATAAAATGCCTTCTTAAGGTCATTCTACAGCATCTCAATTGGATAAAGGTCAGGATTTTGACTAGGCTACTCCAGATTCTTCATTTTGTTTATCTTCAACCATAGAGAAGTGAATGCATTTGTGGTAAACACCCTCTGGCCTTAGTGTAGATTTACTACTGGTTACAGAATCTTGCCTCCCTGACAAGGTGTGCATGACACATCTATCAATTTAGATTTTATTTCAATTTATCGAACAGCCCTAATGTAAATAGGTCAAGATAAAACCAGAATTTTCCTGAAAATATAATTTTTTCCTCCATATTGTCCACACATAACCTCTAGATATCAACTCATTCTCGTGTGGTGAACTTTTTTGCAAACCAAATCAGATGATTACAGAGACTGGAAATACAGCATTGTCCTGTCACTGGCAAACTGAGACTGTATCATTCTCTCCAGAGGCACCTCTTTTTTTCATGGTCCGTGGAGAGTCCATGCTGCACTAGAGAAGGAGAAGGAGAAAGTTGGAGGACCTAACAACTCACAGGTTTTAATTAAGACACATGTCTTTGAGGGCAGCGTTGCAGAAAGTTCACAGCGGCCTACTTCTGGCTGGGTATGAGGGCCTTCAGGGGTTTCTCCTCAGTGGAACGTTCAATTGATTACGACACCTCACAGCCGGCCTGGCAGAGCAGACCTCCTTCAACACACTGCTTTCACGCTGTGCAGACGTGTGATGTTCACCGCTTAGCTTCAGCTGACTTTACTGATTCACTTAAAGGTCTTTTGCTGGCTTTTAATAATAAAGAGGTCCTGCCTGTGATGGCTAAAATGTAAGGCCAGATTTGTGCCGAGGAAATTCATCTTTTGACTTATGTTTGGGAGAACAGGGATGCTCCAGTTTTGGGATACAAAATCATTTCTAAAAACAGACCTTACTGACCAAAATAATAAAAGTGTTGCGTATTTTCGATCACAAATATATAAATATAAACTTTTCTGGTGCTCCATATAGTAAACAAGCTGTTATATATCATTGGGCAAACTAGCACAATCAAATTGATGTAACAATACATTTGATGTCTGGCTTTTTTAATGATTAAAAGATGTTAAATTGAATGAAAAAAAAAGTCAATGAAAAGCCTTCCATCATTTACTTAACCTTCCCTTCTTTAAAACCTATTTGAGTTTCTTTCTCCAGTCGAACGCAAAAAAGATATTTTAAAAAATGCTGCTTTAACCATCGACTCCCATAGTAGACAAAAAGAAATTACTGTAGAAGTCAGTGGATCCCAGCAACCAGCATTTCATCTTCTTTTGTGCTCAACAGAACAAAGAAACTCATAAAGGTTTAAACCACTTGAGGGAGAATAATTGATGAGGCCAATTTCATTTTTGGGTGAAATCAAGACATACTTACAGAGATGAGCACTTTACGTGTATGTGTGTGTGTGTGTGTGTGTGTGTGTGTGTGTGTGAATTTGCACAGAAGTATTGCTACACTATAGACATGTATTTAGAATTTAATTTGATCTTCTTTCATGTATTTTTAGTGACACTGTATCAAAAATTGACCACCAATCAGGATGTGAAGAGCCAATCTTTCAGTAAAAAAAACACCCTCTCACCAGAAAACGCTCTTGTGTGCCTTAATGTTTAAAATATGAACCTTCAGCCAGTAATTCTACAGCAAACTTATGGTAAAAAAGCACAAAGAAAAAACTTTGAAAAACTGCCTCCTGTAAATGTCACAAGTCAGAGACACTGTCAGGAAAAAAGACAGAAAGATAAATACCAAAAAGATAAAGCTGGAAAAAGTTCCTGTTATACCTTGATGTAGGTGTAAAAAATGGCCTATATGAAAAAAGGAAAAACAAAGACTGAAAATAAAAGTCAAAACATAGAGAAGCTGCAAAAGTTTTTATGTCACCAAAGTTTTAGTGTGAATTTTCATTATGCCCCTTTTCTACAATTATGACTGTACTGTAATATGACTGTACAGCGACCTTATTCAATCCTATGCAGTGTGTAATGCAGTCCTGTACTGGAAAGGACTGTAATGTACAATAGTGTTTTACTTCAAAATCATAACGATTAGCTGTGTCTGCATAAACTCAAGCCTCACATGAATCATGGGTGCGACGTTCACACTAATGTGCTGGAGTTTGAGTTCCCAGCATGCATTGCGACATGAATAAATTATACCAATAATATATCTGCCTACCTCGTTGACAGGTATAAGTACAGAGAAGGGAAGTACTGCAATCATAATTGTGCATGTTATTCCGCTTTTCAATCATTTTTCAGATTTTATGCAAATATGCTATCACCACTTGCTTGCATCTTTTTCAGGATCTCCAGCAGGACATTAAAAAGCAGAGCTCAAGTTAAAGGCATCTTAATTTAAAATGAATGATTTAATTTAATTAATTTAATTTAATTTAGTTTAGTTTAGTTTAGTTTAGTTTAGTTTAGTTTAGTTTTATTTTATTTTATTTTATTTTATTTTATTTTATTTTATTTTATTTTATTTTATTTTATTTTATTTT
>CAIGQQ010030612.1:7978865-8005946 GCA_903798035.1 Danio albolineatus
TTATTTTATTTTATTTTATTTTATTTTATTTTATTTTATTTTATTTTTCAGCCCACTAACCTGTATATCCCTTTTTTTAAAGGCAAAAACTCATTCTGTGTAAAAGGCACCTTAAATCGACTGTGAGAAATTGAAAATTAAAAGTGAATCAAGTCCAACTTGCCAGCCGAAGGGAACGCTAATCATCATAATGGTGACATCAAATGAAGCACAGTAATGAAATACGGTCATTTTTATAGTAATTTCCTGTCTTGTGACAGAAAATGTTCAGGCCTGAGCTGATTTTGCATTCATATTGTATTCCAAATACTACATTTTAGTGTAACTAATTGCTGTTTAATCAAACCCTGGAAATGTTTTACAGTGAGTTTATGGCTGTGGAAAACATTTGCAGTGCTGCAGAATTATCTCCGGTTGTGCAGAATTATTTATCGCTGTATTACATTTGGTGAAGTCTTCATAACATGCAGGGGAGTGGAAAAAATATGTGCAAAAAAAATCTCTTTGGTTGTTTTGAGAACCATACAGTGAGCATCAGACTTAGATGTCACACAAACTGCTTCTTCAGGGTTAAACATGCATGAAGACTTAAAATGAAGCGTAAAGAAAGATTTGTGAAATAAATAATCAATGAAGGAGCTCTTGTATACACTCAGCTGTAAAAGAATGGATCTGCTTTATATAAAGCAACTCAGACTCAAAAAACCATGCTGGTGAAGATATTTTTACGAAAAAAAAAGTGAGTTTAATTTTCTCAGAAGCAGATTGCGCAATGTTTGCGATCATACAATCAAATGACCATAGATGGCTTTTACACTACTGAAAATTTTAGAAGTACTACTAAAAAATTTAGGAGCACACATGTTGCAATACAATTATTTACATTTTTTCACTTTTTAGGAAAGGAAAGTCATGACATTTGTCCAAGTATGGTAACCTGGAATCTGTGTTCTGCCTTTAATGCACACACACAATAGTGTGTATACACCTGGGGACTCAATATTATAATTCTGACAAAACATTTGCTAATCAACATACGATAAACTACAATCTGTCATTTTGCTTTTATTTCACTGGGACATCCAAAGCTCCAGACAAACATTTTCCGAATGCTGCCACCGAGCAGCAGCACCTGATTTGGTAGAACTGCACATGAAATAATAATATTACACGTCTTGATTCTGAGAAATGCACATCTGATGGTAATTTAATCTGAGAGCAACTCCAGTTGTTACGTAAATGTATGTTTATTTTGATTAACAAAACAATAAAAAAAATGTAACAAAATTGTAAGGGACTCATCTATTATATATTCTTGACCCTGAACCACGAAAGCTGAATAAGTAAGCTTCCCATTTGTCATTGTAGGATTGATAGGAATTGATTGGAATAGGACTGATTGGAATCTGGGGGTTCAAAAAATTGAAATGTTGAGAAATTGCCTTTAAAATAATGCAGTTTTAAGTTCTTAGCGATGCATTGATGCAAGTTTTGACATAATTATGGAAGGAAATTTACAAATTTTTCTTCATGGTAGATTAAATCAACAAAGGCTCATTCTGAAAATGTAGCTCTACAGTATATTACATGTTTTTACAACGAATACTGACCACTTACCTCCGTTTGGACAGCTTTCCCACTGTTACCAGTTTGTCCAGTTGTACTTGTGAAGCAGTAAGGAGTTGGGGTTCGAGTCTGGTGAAGAACAGTTCCAGAAAGTGGGTAAGACAATAACAGAAGCCAAAAACTAAATTAAACAAGTAAATAAAAGGGTGAGAATGTGGTCAAATCTGAAAACGTGGTGAAAATCAGGGGAGGGCTTTTCTTTTTCTGGATTGCTTTTTAAAACTGTCGGTTGGGTTTAGGGAATTGGATGGGTTGGTCAATCGATTCTTTTTAAAACACTATCTGTTGGGTTTAGGGAAGGAGGATGGGTCAGTCACTCGGTCAGCCAGTCAGTCGACAGCGGCCTCTGGTAGATTTACACGAGAACAGCAGGTGTGAATGGCACTCACGAGAGAAATTCGGCATCTCAAAAAGTGTACACAGCGGCCTCTGGTGAAAACAAAAACTGCAAAACAATGGTGCTTCTGGGACATATTTGGTGCTCTCCAAAAATATGTATAGTACTACGTTTTCAGACTGAGCAATAAATACAAATACACAACTGATTTGTGGGAGAAAAAACACCTCACTACCATGGGTAAAAGTAGTAAAACTATACAGTTTATATAACTGAGATAAAAAATTACAAAAAAGCAAAAAAAAAAAAAAACCCAATAAACATTAAACAATAAAACAATTAAAAAAAGTAAAACAATAAATACAAATAGGCTATAATTATATACAAAAGGTCACACTATATTTTGACGGTCCGTTTGTTAAGTTTAAGTTACATTGTATCTACATGCTAACTAATTCTCATTAGATTATAAGTAGACTGTTAGGTTGGGTTTGGGGTTAGGATTAGTGTAAGTTGACATGTACTTGCAAAGTTTCTTATCAGTTAGTCAGTTAAATGTCTGTTGAAGGACTGTTAAATGTCAGAATCAACAGATATTAAGTAGACAGTCTGCTAATACTCAAATGGACCATCAAAATAAAGTGTTACCATACAAAATACTGTAATAATATTCCATTACTTATAATATGTTTATTATGCAACGAATTGTAGATATAGGTTGTATCAAGACAATGCTCTATGTGCAGTACAATCCTTTATTAAACAAGCAGTATAAGCAAAATCAGACAAAACTCAAGAAAAAGTGGCCACATTTAACGAACAACAATCAGGAACAGAAACAAAGGGGCTTAAACATACAAAAGACTGATAGCAGGGAACAGGTAATAAGGGGAGCAGACAATTAAAAACCAAGAAGACAAATGACGAGGCTCAGCACATAAAACAGGGGAGAACAAAGTAAAAGTACAACAACACAAGACAGGGGACGAGAATCATAATATGGGTAAGCTTTTGGAGTTCTTCAAATAAACCTGAGTAGGTTTGGAAACTGGCAGCATTTATTGATGACTGAGTGACTGGTGCAGGAGTTCAGGTTGGGACACAGTGTAAAGGTGGCGTTGGGCTGTGGAGGAGATGTAATGTGTGTGAAAAGCGGCCGTGTCACAGGCCTGGCCCGCATTTCCTCAGTTAGCGGTAATCTCTCTGTGTCCAACCACTCGATGATCTGGGAACTGTGCCACCCTGAGCTGGATTAGCAGAGAGCTAACAGGATCCTCCCGTTTGTCGGGTGGAAATGGCGCGGGGAGGATCGGGGATGGGGCATTACATTAATTACAACCTTTAGAAAGTAGGACGGCTCTATATTTCATGCACCGCTAGCTGGGATTGAGATGTGTGTATCTCTGTGTGTGTTTGTGTGTGTGTGTGTTTGTTTTACATACACCTCTTTTCTCTTTGACTTTCCCTTGCTTTCCTGTTTACTTTTATTTATTTGTACATTTTTTAATTATGAGGTGACAGGCGGGGGAGTTGGGTGAACTGAGATCATTTTACCTTTTAAAAAATAAAGATATAAGCAAACAAATAAGCACAGTAAATCTCTTTATTCCACAATAGAGTTCCTGCTCATGTCAGGTCTTGCTTGGGCTGAAGACTAACCATTTATTTAACCTTTCTTCAAAGTGTTTCTAACACGTAAAAATGATCCATTCCATATACTGTGTCTACCTTTTGCTTTTGTTTACAAAAACAAAATGTTCTCAAAACATTAAAATGAATTTAAATCGAGTTACACTTAAATTGTGACCCTGTACCACAAAACATTATGTCCTATATGGCACTGGTATATTTTTGGGGTTACACTTTACAATTAGGTTTAATGAATGTTAGTTAAAGTATTTACTAACATGAACTATTCATTCATTTATTCATTTTCTTGTCGGCTTAGTCCCTTTATTAATCCGGGGTCGCCACAGCGGAATGAACCACCAACTTATCCAGCATTTGTTTTACACAGCGGATGACCTTCAAGCCGCAACCCATCTCTGGGAAACATCCATACACACTCACTCACACCCATACACTACGGACAATTTAGCCCACCCAATTCACCTGTACCACATGTCCTTGGACTTGTGGGGGAAACCAGAGTACCCGGAGGAAACCCACACAACCACGGGGAGAACAGGCAAACTCCACACAGAAATGCCAACTGACCCAGCTGAGGCTCGAACCAGCGACCTTCTTGCTTTGAGGCGAACATGCTACTCACTGCGCCACCGTGGCGCCCTAACATTAATTAATTATTAACAATTCTTGCACATCATTTATTAATCATAGTTCAACATAACAACTATTAACACATCCAAATGTATGCTTGCTAACTAACAAATACTGCAATAAATGTCTTGTTTTTGTTTGTTCATGCTAGTACATTCATTCATTTTCGTTTTGGCTCAGACCCTTTATTAATCAGGGGTCGCCACAGTGGAATGAACCGCCAACTTATTCAGCAGCAACCAAGCTGCAACCCAGCACCGGGAAACACCATACACCCTCACATGCTCACACATACTGTACACTACGGCCACTTTAGATTATTCAATTCTCCTATAGCGCATGAATGTGAGGGTAACCGGAGCACCCAGAAGAAACAAATGCCAACTGATACAGCCAAGGCTTGAACCAGCGACCTTCTTGCTGTGAGGCGACATCCCTACCCACTGCACCACCGTGTTGCCCATGTTAGTGCTGTAAATGCATTAACTAATAGAACCTTATTATAAAGTGTTACCATTGTACAGAGTTTTTTTTTTCTTTCATGTCAAAAATCATTCATTCATTCATTTTCTGGTCGGCTTAGTCCCTTTATTAATCTGGGGTCGCCACAGCAGAATGAACCACCAACTTATCCAGCATGTTTTTTACGCAGCGGATGCCCTTCCAGCTGCAACCCATCTCTGGGAAACATCCATACACACTAATACACTACAGACAATTTAGCCTACCCAATTCACCTATACCACATGTCTTTGGACTTGTGGGGGAAACCGGAGCACCCGGAGGAAACCCACACAACCACAGGGAGAACATGCAAACTCCACACAGAAATGCCAACTGACCCAGCCGGGGCTCGAACCAGCGACCTTCTTGCCGTGAGGGGAACGTGCTACTCACTACGCCACCGTGGCGCCCATGTCAAAAATCTTTTGAACATAAAGTAAAGATACTGATCCATGAAGACATTTAGCAAATTTCCTACCGTAAGCTTTCAAAACTCAATTTTAGGTTAGTAAAGTGCATTGCGAAATAATTCATTCGGGCAACCTAACCTTAAATCACATTCAAGATTTTCAAGTAATTGTGTATCAGCCAAATATTTTATTACTGTGCATACACAGACGAGAGCATCAATATTCGCTACATTGTTCTCGTATTAAAGGAGCCGTCGCAGCATATCAGCAAATCAGTTGCATTCCTGCTTGAAAGACATGCCTTATAGCATGAAAACGTTGCAAGATAAGTTGCAAGGTAGCAAGAATGAATTGGTCTGTGCACATCAATAAATCAGTCAATCAATCAATCAATCAATCAATCAATCAATCATATAAGTAATAAAAGCAATTCTCATGATCTCATCTTCCTGGAAGGATTAATCAAATCCACCACATTTTTCTTGCTTAAAATGTATTTCACTTGTATATCATATTACAACAGAACAAAAAATGTTCAGGGTTTCTTTTTTGGCACACTTTTTGCACAAATACTTTTTAAGCAAATGCTTTGCTGTTTAGTCTGACAACTCATTTGTTTTTTGTTTTGTTTTCATATTCTTTTTAAACCGGCTTCTAAAATGACTGACTGCAATTCATTCCCTGTGAATTCCCATCTGAATGCATGTGACACACAGTACACTTCAGTAGCTTCAATGATTTTATTTCCCGGTTTCATGATTCCAGGGTGGACTGAAATGCAATACTTGTGCTTTCTGTCCGAGTAGGATTTTTCATTAAATGTACAGAGGAACAGAACTATATCTGCGGCATAAAGCCCTTCACCTCTGAGAGCAAAGAAAAGCCAACAGTCTTGGTGAGGTTAACGCATCCTGACAGTGGCCTCCTCTGGGCCCGAGTCTTTCGGCCAACTCTTTCTTTATATCTGCTCGGCAAGGGGAGACTTCAAGATGAGATAAGAGTCTCGCACAGGAGTTGAGCTTCGGAGATTAGCATATCACCAAAATGGACTCTAAACAATGAACTGATAATAAAGACACAAGGCAAAATAATTAGCTCTCCTGTCAAGTAATGTTTAATGTTTAAGGAAATTTCCACAGTATTTTATAAAATATGTTTTCTTTTGGAGAAACCAATTTTATGTTAGTATGGCTTAAATAAAAGTAGTTTTATTTTAGTTTTAAAATCATCTTTTTTTATTTGATTGGCTACAAAACAAGACGTTGTTGTCCAGTTCCTTGCTCAATTCACCTAACTTGGCTGATTAATTTAGTTATGCCTTAAATATGCCAAAAATTGTTTCAATTATTGTTTCAATAGTTCACACTTAGCTGATGATTGATTACAAGCAAGTTTGTTATGCTGTCCCAGGAGAGAGCCCTGAGCTCCAAAGGTCCTTGAGCCCTGGGCTCTTTTTTTTTGGATTAGAGATGATGAGAGAAAATGATTGCTATGAAGAGATATGCTGCTAGATGAGAGTTTGACTGTAGTGCTAAATTTTGATTGATCAGTTAACTTGTAGTGCATGTTTTTGGAATGTGAGAGGAAACCGGAGATGCAAGCACAGGAAGAACATGCTAACTTCACACAGAAACGACAGCCAGCCTGTTAAAGGACGAGAACCGGTGACGTTCTTGCTGCAAGGCAACAGTGTTAATCACTGGGCCACCCTATGAAGGGAAAGGTGGAGGAGTAGGGGTGGAAGGGGTGATTCTTCAAATCAAAGTAACTGTAGTGAGAAATCCTAGCTCTTTATAGTGGGTTAGAAATCGTCTGATTGGTGGATCATACATGGTTAATGCAGAACCAGCCGTGTTCAATCATAATCACCTGATCCTCTCGAAATTAGTTTATAAATAAACTTCACTTTCACGTCTTTCCATTAAACTGCACTTGGGAAATCATTTTTAAATAGTTAACATTTCACAGAAGGCCTTACAATGCTGCCTTCAGTATGCCTTCCTTCTCTCATTAAATAAAACTTTAAAACAGATTTTTTGTACTCGCATTAGGAGTCTTAAATGCTATTGTTATAGAAATAAATGATTGAAATGTTTTAGAAGGTTCTTGATTTCACTTGAAATCATTGTTTTGGAAACATAATATAAGTTTAGTCAATTTTGAGGAAATGTAATTTTGACTGCTGCATAAACAGATATTTGAGCTGCATTATCCACATTTCACTTGATTCTTAAAAGAAAGCATACAACTCATTCATTCATTTTCTTTTCGGCTTAGTCCTTTTATTAATCAGGGGTTGTCACAGCGTAATGAACCACCAACTTATCCAGCATATGTTCGAGGCGCTTCTGAACTGACTGAGGCTTTGAACCACTTAAGTAACGTGACCAGGTGTTTCGAAACACTTTAGTCACGTGACCTGGTGGTTCAAAACACTTTAGTCACGTGACCTAGGTGCTTCGGATCCTGCTTCGGTGCAGTGTTTTGAAACACTTTCACTTCGGGATCTCGACACTGTGTCGAAATGTCAGTTTCACGTCAGCCATCCCTACCTTCTGCCTGTTACTTTGACTATGATTCTGGATTGCCTGTATACATCTGTTTGCACCTGTGTTGACCACTGCTTACCTGACCTCTCTAATAAACCTGCATTTGGATCCTCACATCCGTTGTCAGTGCCCGCGTTACACCAGCATTCCAATCAAATACTTAAAATACATGTAATTAAAAATTAATATTATTCGGTAATTAAATGAAGAGTTACACTTTAATAAACCTCTTAAAATACAGTGCAACCAAATGTCATTTTGCGATTGATAAAAGGCATTCAAGTTACAGATATGTAACAAATATGGTCTTTCAGAACACACCTAAATATTTACTTTGAATGTTCACATCCAAATTGGAAGTATTTAAAAAGTACATCTGTTTAATATAAATTCTGAAGTGTATAGGGATACACTGTGTATCTAGATGCAATGAAATGCAGCAACTTTTGTGCAAAACAGTCTCTGAGCATATTTCTCATTAAGGTTGAAAATATGCACTTTAAATACCTCCTTGATTGTTTCATTTTAAATCCTCTATTCTTGAGGGATACAAATCAGTACTGAGTTTATGAAGACATTCAGCTGAAAACATTCAGATGACACACAATCACTAGAGGAAACATCATATTTCGAAATGCTAGCAGTGAATACGTAGAAAACTGTTACAAGCTAATTAGCATTACTGTTTCATGAGCGAGCCTAAATTATGGATGTCAGCGAACTTTTGTCATTACATTCCAGCCAACACCAGTTTGTTTTCTGATGTAGCCTACATCTTCCACTAGAGTCTTTGCCTCTACTGACTTGTCAAGTCAAGATGAAAAAGGAGCCACTAAAAGGCTTTGCGCTTTAACAAGTGTTGGCCCTGGCAAGTCCAAGTAAAAAAAAAAAAAAAAAACTCCCTTTACATGAATCACTGTACTTTGTGTTATTGAGGCTAATGCCAATTGGGCTAATACAGCGTTTGAGCACAGGGTAAGCATTAGTGCAGCAGCACTACAGAGACCAAAGCCTTTTTCAAGGGATTTCTGGGAGCTTGGGCTGAAGAATGTTGCCTTCTGGGATGAGACGTGGGCTGGAGGCGAGCAGGGCTGAGAATTTTGGGTGTCTGAAAATATTTGCTTGGAAAATGTACCTACGTACAATGCCAAAGTGGAGGTGGATTGATATTTATTTTGAAGACAGTTTCTTGTCAAAAAGACATGTATTGTATTGTGTTTTATGTTACCACTAAATGCATTTTTGTGATAGCACAGGTTGACTGTATTAAACCATAAAATTACAGTTGAATAATTTCTGTTACACAGCTTTAATATTTAAATATATTGCTAGCTAAAAGCTAATTTGTAAACATTAGGGTATTTTGCCTCCTACAGTACAGTCACTTTTTATGTTACAAATGTAAAATACATTCTAAAAATATGAAAAAAAGGACATATTTTAAACTTGACAGACAATTAGAATGTTTATTTAATTAATAATTAAGCACCAATAATAACTGATCACATCTGATACAAAGACTGTAGTAATAATGCTGTAATCACTCAGATTTGAATAACAGGAATTATTTACTTACTTTATCATTATTATTTTAATTAGGGCTGTCAAAAAATTAATCGTGATTAATCACATCCAAAATAAAAGTTTAACATAATATTTGTGTGTGTACTGTGTATATTTTATTATGAATAAATAAATACACACATGCATATACTTGATAAAATGTTGGTTTATATTTAGATATATAAAAAATATATGTGTATGATACAAATTTTACATTTGAATATGATGTAACTACTTTGATGTAGCTTTTTTATATATAGTTTTGGCTTCTATGAATGTGTTTATCACATATACATAATAAATATATATAACACACACACATATTATGTCAAAACAAACTTTTATTTTGGATGTGATTAATTCACGATTAATTCTTGGACAGCCCTAATTTTAATATAAATTTACAAAGAAATACATTATTTCAAAACACATGTTTATTTGTATAGCGCTTTACACAATAGTTATCATTCCAAAGCAGCTTCAGAGGACATTTCAGATGAACTGTGGGAAAACATTTTATACAGGGTACGTTCTTCATCTGTGTGTGCAAAACATGGTTGGATTCAGTGCAAAATTCTTCATCGTTCTCATTGGACTAAGGTAAAGCTTTCAAAAATGTATTCTGATGTTGATCCTCTCTGTGACCGTTGCCGCCAGGCTCCTGCAACACTGGTACATATGTTTTGGTTTTGCCCAACTCTATGTGGATATTGGTCAGAAATATTTGAGACAATCTCTTAGGTAGTTGGGCAAGCAATTAAACCTAATTCTACAACAGCACTGTTTGGTACATTTCCTTTGTCAGTTCAGTGTTCACGATATAAAGCAGATTTTGTTGCTTTTGTGTCCCTCCTGGCCTGATGCCGTATTCTACTACATTGGAGATCATCTATTCCACCTACTCACTCCATGTGGATTAATGACATTTTCAATTCATAAAATTGGAGTAAATTAGACACTGTCAGAAGGGTTCCTCCAAAAACTTTGGGGTTGTCTCCTTGAATATATGGAAATGTATCCTCCCTGCGTACTGGATGATAGTTAATTTTAAAAAATTTCGCTGCTGTGTAACATCTCATGTGACATCATGACCAGGCTTTTTAGTTTGATGTATAAACAATTGTTGTGGTTGGTTGTTTTTTAGGTTATTTTATTTTTATTTTTTATTTTTTCCTATATTTTAATATATAAATAAAATTGGGGGTCAATAATTGTCTAAAATGTGTAATATTTGTACATTTTGGAAAATTTCTATAAATAAAGTTGGGGAAAAATGTGCACATAATTACTACATTACAGTCATGAACTGATTGTACATTACAGTTTTAGATTGATTGATTGATTGATTGATTGATTGATTGATTGATTGATTGATCGATCAAATAAACACAGATTTGGGAAGCAGAAGGGATGGCTGTTTCACATTGCAAATACATGTGTTTTGTTCAGTGTACATGCTAAAAAAAATAGTGCATTCACACCAAGCAGGAGCATCCTGTGAATCTTTTTTTGCTGCACTGCTCACGGGCAAAGAAAATTACAGCACACATTTGATGGCCAATATTAATATGATTTCACACAATAGTTATATCATTGTCAAAACAAAATTAATAATCAGAAATATATTTGATTTGTTAAAAATATTTTTCCTGTTGACAGTGTTAACACTGTGCAGTTCACAGCAATGAGATGTTTTGTTAATTATGGATTTGAAAAACAAAAAGGCTGGAAATAAAAGACCTTAAACTGCCGGCAGCTAGCTCTCTGCAACTCTCACACGGTCTCCCACTGAAGCTAAGCAGGGCTGCGCCCAGTCAGTACCTGGATGGGAGACCACATGGGAAAGCTAGGTTGCTGCCAGAAGTAGTGTTGGTGAGGCCAGCAGGGGGCGCCAAACCTGCGGTCTGTGTGGGTCCTAATGCCCCAGTATAGCGACGGGGACTCTATACTGCTCAGTGAGCGCCGTCTTTCGGATGAGACAGTAAACCGAGGTCCCAACTCTTTGTGGTCATTAAAAATCCCAGGATGTTCTTTGAAAAAGAGTAGGGGTTTAATCCCGGCATCCTGGCCAAATCTGCCCACTGGCCTCTGTCCATCATGGCCTCCTAACCATCCCCATATCATAATTGGCTTCATCACTCTGTCTCCTCTCCGCCAATCAGCTGGTGTGTGGTGTGCGGTCTGGCACAAAATAGCTGCCGTCGCGCCATCCAGGTGGATGCTGCACACTGGTGGTGGATAAGGAGATTTCCCCCCATTGTGTAAAGCGCTTTGAGTGCCCAGAAAAGCGCTATATAAATGTAAGGAATTATTATTATTATTATTAAACTCTCAAAGAACCATTTTGGCCAATAAATAACTAACTAAATAAATAAATAAATAATCAGGATGCTAAGCTACTAAATAACATTTTTATTACATATAATCATTTAAAGATTTTTTGTTTGTTTCTTTTAGGATGTAGATGTAGGCCTACAGAGTATTTTTTGTCTTTTGCAGTATTCACTGTGTCCCACAACTGTATGTGATTTTGACTATTAAATTCTAAAAGTCATTTGGCAGACAAGCAATATTTCCGATTACACTGTTTCTCAACAAATCATTGCTTTCAATCTTTAACAATGCATGTGGTATAATTAGGCAGGTGGAACAACCAATTAAAGACTGGGGGAAAAAAAACACTGAACAAAAACAGTGTAAATATGCTCATCTTTCAATTGGAATGTAATGAAACATCCCAGATGCAATGTTAGTTGTATACCTGAGGGATAATAAACAGATTGCTGCATGTTAAAACATATTAAATGCATGACGTGGAGGCAAAGAACCTAAAATAAGGACTTAAAATAAGTCATAGACAAGTTTGCACTCTTTGCAGCACAATATTTATCAAAAGTTTTAACATGTTAGATCCTAGTCAGGAGAAGGGCCAGGCTGCAGTCTGGGTGCAAATGCAATCTGAGACTGCATGCATGCTTTTTATAGTGTAAACCTAACCCCACCCCTATCCCTACCAATCACAGTGAGGTCACTAGCGCTACTGATTGCATGTGTCAGACTGCAGCCAAATACTGTCAACGCTTAGAGGCAGATCAGAGGTGTGCATGTACGGAAATATCTACTAGCTCATATAATGTGTAGCCACCTCTTTGCAAATATTTTAGAGCATATTTGCAAGGTGGTTAATCCCCATCAACTCCCTGGTGAAGCACACATCAGTGTCCTCGAGATTATGCAGATAAATCAGGTGTCACTGCATTACTTTTGTAACAAATAATGTTTGAGGGGGAAGCACATTTACTTTGAACTATAATCAAACTGTGATCGACTGGAACTGCCTGTACCTTAAACAATATTACTGCCCACCTTCCAGCCAATCAGAATCAAGAATGTCAACAGACCGTGAAATAATATAATACAATAAATGAGATAAATAATCAATTCTTGAATCTTGGCACCATTATTATTACTATTATTGATTTATTTATTTTTTAATCATCACAAACAAATCAGGCCAAAACTGGGCTGATGCAATGTAGCAACTTTTACCAGTTTACCTCAGGATCCTCTACCAATGTACTGCAAGCTTTCTTAGCCTGCAGAAAACTGCATTCTATGAGAATTTTAACCATATTTCAAAGGTCATTCGAGCACTGGGGAACACAATTGGAGATGTGCCTGGATCATAGTATGGCAACAAGTCCAAAACAGGTCAATAAGGCCAACCAAAATCTGCAGAAAGCCGAGTCAGCTCACTCAGCACAAACTACACTCTTGCAGTGCAGGGTTAAAGTGTGCTCCATGTTGTAGTGGGGCTGGAGCTCTTCTCGTTTGTTTGGGCTCATTAGGTCAGTAATGAAGTATAGCCGAAGGGGAGCTTCATGAGTAACAGCCCATATTTGTACTAAAGCGACAGCCTGCATCGGCTTTGCCTTAATTCTGGACTGAATGCACATTTAGCTGAGACATATGGAAAACTTTCCAAAGTGTGCAGTCGCTGAACCTAATGTGTGTTGTCATTTCAGTTAAGCTTATTATCTGAGTTCTTCCACTACCCCGTACTGAAGCAAAACACAAGCAGACATCTGCCGAGCTAGATTGCGGGCAATGTTTTGATATCTTCAGCATGATATTTAGCGACAGTAAGTGTGTTTTGGAGATGGATTCGATTGACCTTACACTGGCATGCTTTTTCCGAGAGCCTTAATCTTCTGCACAGGAATTGCTGCCTGACAGAAACGACTAGGGTCACATCTGGAGTGCTATAGATTGTTTAATCCCTAACAAGTGTCCACTGTGAGAGAGATCTATACACTCCTCTTTTGTAGCATTGGCATTTGATGGAAATAAAAGACCCCTGTGGTGTGAGATCATTAATGTGGCGTGCGCACTATAATAGCTATAAAAAGACTCTCGGAGATTGAATTTGAATGAATTGTTACTGCGGAAAAACAGCGGCAATTTGCTATTCCGTCTCTGGCCTTTTAGCTAGATAATATATGATGAATGTAATTAAATATGTTTGTTAGTTTGAGGATTGAGGAGTTTACACCAATGCGACATATACTGTTGTGTAAATTGTCATAACCAACAGTTTTGTCCTAACAAAGTTACATAAATGCTACTGTACTTGGTCACCAATGAGACAAAATGGTCATCAAATTACTTATAGATGCTCCAATGTTCAACAATGTGAAAGAATTTAATGGAATGTTACATCCTGAAATGTTTACATGAACCCTTAACTTTATCATTCAATTCAAATGTGTCTATGTGAGCATTATCTTTAATTTTAAAGAGCCAATAATGACATAACATGACATAACATAACATAACATAACATAACATAACATAACATAACATAACATAACATAACATAACATAACATAACATAACATAACATAACACAAAAAATCCTATACGCAGTTTGACCCTTCACTTACACAGCAATGTCATTTTATTGTAGTCTGAAAATACTAAGCTTAAAATGTGTTTTAATAAAGGGCATGCTTTTGTGAAATTTTGCGAAAGAGTGACATCACACACATAAATATTATTTGTGTGTTCTTGCAACTACAACAAAACTGCAATGGTGGACAACAAAATGTATGCACACAGACGTGTTGTGTTTCTTCACAAAGTCGTGTTGCCACATACTGGCCTGGTATGTATAATACAACATTTTATTCATGTTTTTTTTCTTGTTGGACAGCAATGCCATTTTGGAAATGCGCATAAAAACGGTTGATGGAAACAACATGATACGCATACATTTTTGAAAATGTGCATAATAAACATATGGATATCTGATAATCTGAGTTTCTGAGGTTATGTTCTGAGCACATAAGTTTTAACAGTCATGTCAAAGCAGTTAGTAAATCAGCATACTATCATCTCAAAAACATTGCAGGAATTAGATGCTTTGTTTCCAGTGAGGACTTAAAGAAACTTGTTCATGCTTATATCAGCAGCAGGGTGGATTACTGTAACGGCCTCCTTACTAGCCTTCCCAAAAAGACAGTCAGACAGTCGCAGCTCATTCAGAACGCTGTGGCCAGGATTCTAACCAGAACCAGAAAATCAGAGCACATCACACCTGTCCTCAGGTCTTTACACTGGCTCCCGGTTACATTCAGAATAGATTTTAAAGTATTTCTACTTGTTTATGAATAACTAAATGGCCTAGGACCTCAATACATTACAAATATGCTGACTGAATACAAACCCAACAGATCACTCAGATCAAGAATCGTCTTTCAGCAACTACGTCCATTGCTGCTGGAATCAGCTTCCAGAAATGATCAGATGTGCTCCAACATTAGTCACATTCAAATCAAGACTGAAAACACATCTGTTTAGCTGTGCCTTTACTGAATGAGCACTGTGCTACGTCCGACAAATCGCACTATTGTGTCTTTCTTTTTTTTAATTATTATTTTATAACCTTTTTAATCTGTTTTAATCAGTTTTTTACTAGTTTGTATTATTTGTTTTTATTTTCTTATACTTTTATATTATTTCTGTTTATGTAAAGCACTTTGAATTGCCACTGTGTGTGAAATGTGCTATATAAATAAACTTGACTTGCTTTGCCTTGCCTTGCCTTAACTATGATGGAAACACTTTTCCCTGACAAATTCCAGTGTTATGTTAGATTATGAGATGATATAAACGTGAGTGACTGGACAAACCAGCAGGCTAAGCAGATTGTAAAACATCTGAAATGTTGTTTTGGCCATTCTAAAACGCCTTTACCATTTCAGTTTGTGTTATTACATTATTAATTACCTCCAGAACCGTGAAGAGCTTCTGTGCACCACGTCTCATGCCTTCAAATGCCACCACGCATTCATTGCATATTGGCATTTGTTTTCTGAGGCGCAAGTAACTCATTAAACAAAGAAAAGTTGATGCAGCTTCTCCTACCGCAGCAAATTCATTTTTTACATTGATATTTGCCACCAAGGGTGCCTTGGCGGTGTAATGAGTTGCATGTTTGCTTCACAGCAAGAAGGTCGCTGGTTTGAGCCTCGGCTGGGTCAGTTGGCATTTCTATGTGGAGTTTGCATGTTCTCCCATGGTCTTGTGGGTTTCCTCTGGGTGCTCCGGTTTCCCCCACGAGTCCAAAGACATGTGGTATAGGTGAATTGGGTAGGCTAAATTGTCCATAGTGTATTAGTGTGAATAAGTGTGTATGAATGAGTCCCAGAGATGGCTTACAGCTGGATGATCATCCGTTGCGTAAAACATATGCTGGATAAGTTGGCGGTTCATTCCACTGTGGCAACCCCAGATTAATAAAGGAACTAAGCCGAAAAGAAAATGAATGAATGAATATTTGCCACCAGTAAATCAGGAAGTGAAGGTTTTGTTCTCTTTGACTCATTGAATGGAAACTGCTTTATTTGCACGTCTCTTATGTGTTATTCCTCTTTTGCGCATACATTTAATTCACATCTTTGGATGGAAACATAGCTACTGTCATCTGTGCGCAAAATGTCTGTTCTTTATTATCCCGAGAGTATAATTAAATTTTTTATATTAACTGGAGACACATGCGGATGCAGCAGCTCTGAGCTCTCTGACATACAGTTATATATATTTTTTGCATGTGTTGCTCTTAACATGTTTATTATTTTGTCTATTATTTTGTTTACTCTTATATTTCTTATTGCTTCTGGTCTATGACGGTACCAAGCAAATTTCGTTGTACGACTACAATGACAAGTCTCTACATCTTTATTAACTAACATAATTGACAGGAGAGCTAATAAAGGACAAAAGAGCTTCTTTAAATATTCAGTCTCCTCCACTGACTGGTTCATAAGAGATAGGCAAACAGAGCTTAACACAAAAGGATCTGTTAAACATGCGTTTGCAATGTATGTGTGTGTTTTCTTCGAGAAGATTCAAGTGTTTACATTATTCATTTCATTCTATTGATTGGATTATTTTAGGCATAAACCACCCACTTTAAATCCAATCGGAATTTAATTTGGATCGAGCCCAGTGGGATCGATTGAGATGTTTGCATGTAGGCTTTTCAATATGATCGAGCCATCAATCTGATTACTAACAGATTATTTGGGTGCATGTAAACGTAGCTAATGACAGCCAATAGTGTTTGGCTACTAGCAATCTTTAAAGCATCTAAAGAAAGAAAGAAAGGATTTCAGGTTTGAACAGACATGACGATGATTAAAAGATGAAAGACTTTTTCTTTTTGGGTGAAATTACCTGCCTCTTGGAAACAATATGGGCGAAAAGCTGCTATATTTGTATTTTGTTTATTATATTTCCAAATTGTGCATTAAATGTGAAGGTATTGTTTAATGTGTCTATTCATAATAAATATGAATTTGTATGAAACTGTAGTTTGGTTACACTTCATTTCAAGTAACTTTAAGTGCTATGTACTGTACGTACGTTTAAATTAACCATTTAGTAAAATGCACTTACTACTTATTTGCATGTAGTTACATCTGTAATTAGTTTCTGTAATTAAATGTGATTAAAACTACCCATGGAGTGAAGTGAGCCTTTTACTGTATGGTTTCATCCATACTCGAAATCGGTCATCTGCTTTTAACCTATCCAAGTGCACACACACAATTTTTTGAGTGAGGAGTGAGCACATGCACACAAGCACACACTGTGAGCATACACCCGGAGCAGTGGCAACTATTGCCTCCAATGTCTGGGTTAGGTGCCTTGCTCAAGGGTACCTCCGCTGATATCGAAGGTGGAGATAGTGTGATTCATTCACTGCCCCAACTTCAATTTCAACTAGGACCAGCAACTGAACCAGCAACCTTTGGATAACAAGTCTAACTCACTAACAATTAGGCCACTGCCCCACAATCTGTGCCCCTATCCCAGCTTATTAGCCCCAAAAGTCTTCTGCAATACAGAAGCAGTACATTGCACTTATTTTTTTATGTAAGTACATAGTAATTATATTTAAATAAAAGGACCAACTTATTTGTAATACTCAGGCTAATTTCACAGCTGGCATTACACATATTCTAAAATTAAACAATATCTTCACACTTTACTGTATGTGTAATTTGTTTAGAAGAAATTCTGCCTACTGTTCCGCCTGCTTGAACAGCACAGCATTAACTTCTCCAGATAATCCAGCTGAGTTTGTGAATGAAGAACAATCCCTAATGATTCTAATTTGCATAGCAAGAAGTGTTTATACCAGAAATATTTAACAGTGCCTATGTTAAAGGTGCAGTAGGTGATTCTCTTCACATTCCAATAGTACTGATTAAAGTAAATGATTTAAATGCATTTATATGTATTTTTATATTCTGGGTAAGACATAAGACTAAAAATGTTCGTCCAATTAAAGATTGTCGAACTTTAAATTTGAATTACAGCACAGCCTCTTTAAGCAAACAGATACGTCACTTGCGCGTCCTCTCGAAGTACAGTACAGATCTACAGCTGACAGAGAAACATCAGGCAAACTCTGCTTCAACCTGAACTTCTTTCTGAAAGACCAACATGGCCTTGTGTCCATGAAATGGGCTTCTGCCAAAAAAATGCTGAATCAAAACATTTCTCAATCCTGAGTCAATATCGGAATTACTTTTGTATGCTGAAGGGAAATGACATTACGCTGTTTAAAACCACGATCTGATGGATGACACCATGGCTGAAGTATTACTTTTATACAGGTATGTTTTAAAACTATTTGAGCCACGCAAAGCTTATGAAGATGGTGTTATTTTTTCATGAATAGGTTTACATGCACCGAAGTGTTGTTCATCCACTGAAAACGTCTGGCAAAGGATTGACTATTTTCAAGTTAATGGAGTACCTTTTACAGCATTGCTAATATAGTCGGTTAAATAGACCTAAGCATTCATTTAGTTGTTCAAGTGAAAAAGGAGATGATACAAGCTGTGTATGAGGATCAGCGAGCACAATTGAAGATGTAAAGTCACTCATAATGTCAGTGTAATGTAAATAGAAGACAGGATGTTTCTGTTTTTAGCAGTTTTTTTCTGATCTGCTTTTTTTCTGAACAACAACAAATAATTAAATAGTGCCTAACCAGCTTTACTGAGGTGAAGTTTGATATATTCGCACATTTGTTCATTTTTGAACAGTGACCGCCTGTGACACACTCCCACTCTAACGCTACTTTGAATATTGGGTTTGAAATAGCATGTAAGAATGACTTCAAAACAACATTAGCACTGTTTCATTGACTGTGAACAATGTTGTATTTTGTAGTCATTGGCTGATGATATGATATGATCTAAGTATTTAGAATTTGCAAACGATACTTCTCTGAAACTATATTATAGAGGAGAAAGTCAGAATGTGCAAATATAAAACCAACTTTACCCCAATCCTGTTTTTTTAGGAAATATAATTCTGCACCCGCGGGCCTGTCAACAACTACGCTGGACAAAGAGCATGTCTCTATGAGGTTTTTAACTAGGGAATTTGGTGCATGATCATACGTAAGGAGGCGTGGCTTTGGACGGCAGGGGAAGGATGAAAAATTTCTAAGCTAGTATGCTAATTTTAGTGTTCAGGCAAATCACCTACACTCTAAAAAAAAAAGGTTCTTCAGTGGTTCTTCAGAAGTTCTTTGCAATATTTGAGGTGCTATTTAGCACTTTTACTGTGTAAAGAACCTTTAAAGCACCATGAAGGTTCTTCAGTGGTTCTTCAGTGGTTCTTTAAGGTGGTTAGGGTGCTATGTAGCACTTTTACTGTGTAAAGAACATTTAAAGCACCATAAAGGTTTTTCAGTGGTTCTTTGGGGTGTTTAAAGTGCTATATAGCACAAATACTACTGATAAGCACTTGTTCTTATAGCTAATTCTCATAACTCTTATGCCGGTTTTATTTACGGAAAGGGTAAAGTAACATTATGAGCACCTTAAAATATAGGTGCTATATAGCACCATTTGACAAAAGTACTATATAGCACCTATTTTTTTAAGGTGCTGTATAGCACCAAAAAAAGGTTCCCCCCTCGTTACGACCAAAGAACCAGTTTTGGTGCTATTTAGCACCTTTTTTTTTTAGAGTGTACTGCACCTTTAAATACTTACTATGTGCAACACTATTTTAGTGCCAATAGTAGCTGGTTGAATTAATCTTCTTGGTCTTGACCAAATAAAATCTAAGTTTATTTGATCCCTCTGACTTTGGAGACACCATCTTTTCTTCCCCAAGCTTTTCTTTTTGCTTACAGTGTGTGTTACCCACAGTGGATTTGGACACTCCTGATTGACGAGAATGAAGGTGTGCTCACTTTTTACGACAAAAAGTAATGCCGCGGTTAAACTTTAGAGTTTGAGCATGCAAAATTCTGTCGTACGCTGCTGCGAAGTGGGGTGGGATTAAGCAAGATGATTAGACGTTTAAAAAGCAAACGATTGTCAAGTTTTGATGTCATGTTTTGATCTTCGATTGGTCTTACACAGTCACATGTTGTGATTTCGCAGGTCAGAGTTCACCAAGCTTGACCTTTGCACTGCAGCGAACTGCGAAACTTGTCGCACGAACTTGCGTTTCCGGTCTGACGCATTTGTGTGCACAAGAATGAAAGGCTTAAGCCTGTCACACAAAGCGAACACGTGTGTATTTGCTTTTGGGCAGAGTTTAAATATGTTTATATCAACTTTAGCATTTAGCTGATCACAATGTTTCAAAAAGCAATTCTAGTCCTCAAGTACAAGTGTTTAACCTATTGTGATATAACTGAACGCCGCTTGGTGTGGAATTACAGCAGTTTGCCCAAAACTGTATGGTGCATTTTCCCTCTCAAAACAACAGCCCCTGGAGAAGAAGTGGCTGTCAAGCAATTTGAGAAAAGTGCAATTTCAAGTGGCCAATTTTGACTGAAAAGGAAGCCGGTTTTAGGCTAATCATTCTGGAGACCGCTCTCTTTTCCTCCATCTGTCGGTCTCTCTCTTTCTGTCACTCTTTCACCCCTCGTCTCAGTCCATTCCGCCTTTCCTTTTTCGGTAGCTAAAACGCTCCATCACTGGATAACAGTAAAACCACTTTCTGGAGAGGAAAAGGCCAAGGCTATACTTTTGTGAAGGTCAGCTGTCATGTTGGCATGTCTGAGGGAAAGGACTAACCTGATTGAAAAAAAAAAAAAAATCCCAGCAGCAGCCTGAGGGGTGAAGCGGCTTCCTGGGCGAAGGTGCGGTGGGTGTCCTTAGGCAAGGTGAGGGGTTACAGGGGCTTTCAGATTGAATTGTTACCCATGAGAAGAATGTGAAAGAAGTAAACAACGGAGGAGGCAGACTGCACCGTAAGCAGATGTTATTCGTTTTGGGTTTAACTCGCCCTTCTACCCGGCAAACAGCGTAATCTGACTCTGGAATTGATATATTTGTCAAAGCAAATCCTTTAGCGCATAAGACGGATGACTTTGAGTCGAGACTCGAGACTCGTGAGATAAAATCCCATCTGAAGCATATGCTAAAAGATAATAAACTCCCTTCATGAAGCGTCTGTCAGGAAAATGAATGCGGAATAACAGTGATTTTCTTAAACAAGCAATTGATTGTGTAGTTTAATTAATATGAGTGATGAGCTTTGACCATGGCCTGAATCCGTGCCAATAAGAGAAGCTAAATCATAATCGTGTCAGAGTGTGGCACAGAAACCATTACAGAAAATCGATTTCTCTCTCTCTTATTCTCTCGCTTTCTCTATATCCTCTTTTTTCTTGTTTGTAGCGATCTTCACCGCTCTCCCAGGTATCTCCTTTGAAGCATTTATTTATTGATTGTATAACCCCCTCTACTTTGTTGTGCTTTTACTCCAACGCTCATCCTTTTTCTCTTTTTGTCGGGATGGTTTTTTGCAAATTTCCCAGTGGGCATGGTAAAGACGCTTAAGATTTTTTTCTGAACACGAGGTGGTTCAATCGTGAGCGGGGGGCTGCGTGGATGTCTGTTCCTTTTTGAAACTTGGAGGATTTTTGAAGTTTTTTTGATAAAAGATTTGCCAGCACAACAGGCTTCACTGAGAACACTTGTCTTTTAAAGTATAAAGGCGGCTCGGGTTATGCCAGGTAACAGTTTGACAGAAAATCTTACATCATATTACAGACAGCACAAGGTATTCAAATTTGAGTGCACTCATTTGTTTTTTTCTCAAAAAGATGGAAATAATCTGACTTGAAATTCATGCTTCTTTAAATGGGTAAATTCATTATAAAACGCTGGAATCAATATGTAATTAAGTCATAAACAGACCAGAATCATGGTAAATGTTACCAAACGAATCTGAGTTTTTTTTATTTTTTAAGAAGATGTATATACATGAATTATTCATTAAAACGAACCAGACTCAGATCACAAGGGTTTCATATGAAAAAAGAACATCAGATAACCATCGCTTGGGAGTGAACAGATTAAACCAAATTGCTCACATGAGATTGTACAGATTTGTACAAAATCAGAAAATTATAAGATGTTATGAGTTTTTGTGGGAAAAACACATGATTCAATATTTGATTGAATATTAACTGTTTGCCTAAAAGTCATTGGAAAAAGTATATTTCTAATTTGCAAAAAATAAATAATAATTAAATAAAACTACTTTGACAGTGTAAAACATTCTGTACTACAGTATACTGATTCAATATTCAAATCAGAAATTAACTTTAAAAATATATTATCTGTGCTGTCACAAAACCGGACAGAAAAAAGACAATTAATATTTGTAACAACTATAATTATAACAATTAGTGTATAATTTATTCATTCTGCAATTTACTGTTAGTCATCATACTGTAGAACTGTGACTAAAAAAAGGTACAAAATACAGATTTCAGTGTGTTCACACTTAGATACTGCTTCATGATAATAATAGCAGGTTTGGCATGCTGTCACAGGAGAGAACTCTGAGCTCGTAGATGATTGAGCTCCTGCCTGGTCAATGAGCATGTAAGGGGGTACAAGATAGTTCTTGAGAGCTCCCCCTGGTAAAGGAGGAAAGTGGGAGATGGGGTGGATGGGGGATTTTTTCAAAAAAACAAAGACGAGGGAGTAATGTTAGTCGGACTATTTATAGTGAGTTTAGAACGATCCGATTGGCTTACTAATAATTACAGATGGGAGACCAGCCATGATCAATCATCAATCATTTCAATCAATCATATCCATATCATTCATTCATTCATTTTCTTTTCGGCTTAGTCACTTTATTAATCCGGGGTCGCCACAGCGGAATGAACCGCAAACTTATCCAGCATTTGTTTTACGCAGCGGATGCCCTTCCAGCCACAACCCATCTCTGGGAAACACATCCATACATTCACATTCACACACATACACTACGGACAATTTAGCTTACCCAATTCACCTGTACTGCATGTCTTTGGACTGTTGGGGGAAACCGGAGCACCCGGAGGAAACCCACGCAACCACGGGGAGAACATGCAAACTCCACACAGAAATGCCAACTGGCACAGCCGGGGATCGAACCAGCGACCTTCTTGCTGTGAGGCGAACATGCTTACCACTCGGCCACCGTGGCGCCCATATCCATATCCTCCTCTCAAAATTAGTTTGTGAAACTTTAGAGCTCTCTTAGGTTTTACTTGATATGTTTAGTATATATTTAGTAAGATGGCTGAACTAATTAAAATGTGTCAGATTGAGTTAGGGACACCAAATGTTTTGGTTAACATTAGCAACTACAACAGAGATCTATGTAAAGTGTTATTAATCTTTATCAACTCAAAAATAAAGAACTAAATGACGAGCCGGAAATTTTAAGACAGTTGGTTTGCATGTTTTTAACAGCGTCAATTACTATAAGATACGCCTTTATTTCTCCAATTTTTATGGTAGTTTATTGTACACTATTAACTGGTATAACTAAAAAATATAGTTTTTCATGAGGATCAACAGAATATTGCTCAGTTTTAAAATAAGTGAAGTTTATTTATAAACTAATTTCGAGAGGTTATGATTGATAGCAGCTGGTCCTCAATAGCGAATGCTTGATTCACCAATCAGACGATTCCTAAATCACTATAAATAACCAGAGTATCTTTCCTTAGCCTTCTTCGTTTTGAAGAATCCCCCCTTCCACCCCTACTCCTCCTCTTTCCTTTATATGGGTTTTCCCCGGACACTCTGGTTTCCTCCCACAGACACAAATATGTAACATAAGTAAATTGACAAACTAAATCGGCATCATAGATAAGCGTAGAATTCAGCATACACTCTCCAGAGTCATCCATAACCTACATTTGCCAAAAGGAGGAGTTCTCGAGACCTACCTGAACTCGGACTCCTCTCTCGCCCTGCAACGGGGGGGAACCCCGAGCTCGAGGATTCCACAAGCTCAGGGCTCTCTCCAGGGACAGCATTTCAAATTTTAACAGCCTTAGACTTTTTTGAAGTGTGAGCCTTGTAAATTGTTCTCTCAAAGTAATTTACTGTCAGGCTAGGCAAGTAATATTTGTGGCCTCTTACCTTGCAATATAGCAAGGTCATCATTACCAGTTTCACTTTAATACATTCATACTGAGCCCCCAAGACCTGTGCGGTAGAACAGTACTGACATTTGCATTAGAGATAGTGATCTTGCTAGCACAAGAAAGCTGATAGGACAGTCAGATATGACTATGCTGTTCCGGAGTCCTGCTAGATTTCCCCTCAGAAAGCTTCATGTCTCCAGTGTCAGCTCAGCCATTTCACTGATACTTGTAATGCTACCCAGGTCTTTCTGAAGTTTAGAAGAGCTTTGATACGGATGCCATTGAGAAAATAAAGAATAAAGCTAGCATTGCATCATCTTTTATCTACCTTCTTTTTACTGTAAATTGTGACTTTCTGTAAAATACAAAATGAGATATTTAAAAGAAGGTCAATGCTGCTCATATAACATAAGGTTATTGATACTAACAATACAAGAATGACATAAAGACACAAAGTATCACAATGACATGTTGTTTATACTTTTATGGTGTCAGTAAAACACATTATTTACACTGTTGAGACTCATTCATGATATGAGCAGATCAAAATATGGTGCAAATCATTTATAAAGCTGTTCTGACATCTGATATACTGAATAATGAAAATGTTCCTGTTTTCCAAACGTTAGTTTGTACATATTGTAAAAAATGCTGAGCCATTACACAAACCCTCAACTAACCCTAAGCTGGTTTTGTCCAAATTTACCCAATGACTTTTTTTCTCCAACAGTATCTGGATGCAGACTTGAATTTGCAAGCTCAGACTGCATATCTCAGAGATGCAATAGCAGACACAATGCACTCAGTGGATTTTGTGACATCACTGTGAGGGGTAGGTTTAGGAGTGAGGTAAGGTGTGTGCTCACCTTGCAACTGCACTAAGTCTGCATCCAGACCTCCTCTTTTTTAAACAAATTTTACCATATTTTGAAATAACCCTGTATTTTGTAGAGTGTACATGTGTAAAACTGTGTGCAACTTTATATATATGACACTACTGAATAAATCAGTACTTTGGAACACATATTTGAATGATTAATTCATTGATAAATACTTTTTTTAACAGTCACATGTTAATAAATCACAATAAATGTGATAAAATATTCCACTTGCTGCGTTCATGTTTCAATTTGGGCAATCTGAATCAATTTAGCAAAACATTTTCTAAAGGCTATCATAAATAAAAAATCTGATTTGAAAGTTGAAAGATAAAAAAGTAACAAAATTGCAATATATTTTGGTTATTTTTTAGAACTATGCACTGTATTTATTCACAAAGTAACAGCACCAACCACTGGCCTGTCCTGCAGATATTCCTAAATGTCCTAAATTCCTAAATCTCAGTATTTTTATTCCAAATTAACAATAATGCATGGTTGTTTCATGTGGTTATTGTCAAAGATTAAATGGGCATAGCCAAATCATGAATTGTGAATTGAGAATGCAATTTTTTAATGATAATTTGTGTACCACTAGTCAGTGGTCAGCTCTACCACTAGTCAGTTGTGTGTTCAGTTTTAAACCTTTAGGTTTGTTTTCATGGCTGCTTCATGTCACAGAAAATGACAAATAGGCATACTGTAGCTTTTTCTCATTGTTGCACGTGGTCCAAGAAGGTGAAAAAGAGCTCCTAATTCCAGCAGTCAAAGCTCTGATATAGAGAACAAACAATCATAACAGAAAGCCAAACAACAGTTTAAAAACAAAAACAAAAAGGAAAAGCTGAAAATGCAAAATCAGGTTAAAGCAGCCTAGCAATTTTTTAAGGGAAGTAATTCGGACGTTCTTTATGACAACTAAGGAGACAGGAACTAAACACAGGAACCAAAAGGTCACAGAAAGGGTTCAAAAAAACAAAATAACCCTGCAAAAGCGCAACAAAGCTGCTTCACATGCAAAACCCAGATTACCTTGAGTTCAAGGCTGCTTGGCAACAGCGGAAAATGTTGGTCTTGTGTGGCCTTCATTAATCATAGTACGAGTTCACATAGTATACATTCAATTAATCACACGTCCAAAGAGGAATGTAAGGGCACTCTAATTAAATAAATGGGGTCTGGGTTGCGGGGTCTAATATTAAATCAATAATAATACAAGAAGTGTACACGCTAACTGTTCTGCCATCGAGCTATGGCATCTCCACAGGGTGAGAATATCTATTACCGTGCCATATTTTAAGAGGTTATTTTTACAATGTAGTTCTTAGGCACAATGCCGTGGGAATATGTCGGAATCTATTTGGAGACCAAATGCGATTGACCCAAACTGTATTTCATCGCAATGCAAAGGCTTAATGCCCATTTGTATGCCTGTGCATCTAATGTTTATGCATAGAGCGATTGCACAGTGAAACGGTCAAGATATTTCACCTCATGCCCAAATGAAGAGTGAGCTTGTTATGCAATGCTGTAAAAACACATTAGAATACCTACAAAGACAAATGTTTTATGGGTTCATTCTTAGGTCACAGAAAGCATTTTATCAGGATGTTTATACATGCATTGATTCTAGACTATGAGTGCATTTTAAAAACCTTCATAAATGACATTTGTTTCTTTTTCATACACTACTAACTGTCAGAACTATGTGGACAAATTTGCTTGGCCTATAACAATTACTATTTGTTCATATTCTATATTCTTTATATAATATAATGAACAAATTATTACTAATATTTTTTGAAAAATATTTTGAATATATGTGTGCTATATATATATATATATATATATATATATATATATATATAACACATCGATATATCAAAAATATTTTTTTATAAATATATATATTAATTTTTTTTTTATATTTTATATATAATAAATAATATAA